>JASCZW010013613.1:0-25074 GCA_034211315.2 Aedes japonicus | reverse complement strand
AAAATTGAATAAATGTAAAGAAGCGAAAGGAAAAAGAGCTTAAGGATGTTATGAGGAAAACAAAAGTGATGCAAGATAACGAAAAAGTTGAAAAATTGCGAAGAAAAGAACAAAAACAAAAAACCGAAGCGGTAGAAAAGATTTGTAAAAAGATTAGGGGCTATTCAAAATCCACGTAGACTTAAAGTAAGCTTAAGTCAAGGGTAAGTCGCTTGGAACAGTGTGCCTGCTGAGATGTATTACATACTACACAGAAAACAAACAGAAGTAGAATCCAACCAAACCAAATCCAAATCTAAATCCAATCCAAATCCAAATCCAAATCCAAATCCAAATCCAAATCCAAATCCAAATCCAAATCCAAATCCAAATCCAAATCCAAATCCAAATCCAATCCAAATCCAAATCCAAATCCAAATCCAAATCCAAATCCAAATCCAAATCCAAATCCAAATCCAAATCCAATCCAAATCCAATCCAAATCCAATCCAAATCCAAATCTAAATCCAAATCCAAATCCAAATCCAAATCCAAATCCAAATCCAAATCCAAATCTAAATCCAAATCCAAATCCAAATCCAACCAAATCCAAATCCAAATCCAAATCCAATCCAAATCTAAATCCAAATCCAAATCGAAACCAAATCCAAATCAAACCAAATCCAAATCCAAATCCAAATCCAAATCCAAATTCAAATCCAAATCCAAATATTACACAAAACTGAACAAAAGTGATGCAAGATAACGAAAAATTGATGGCAAAAGTTGAGAAGTTGTGAAGAAGATACAATGAAAAACAAATGAGACAAAAATAATACGTCATTGGTTTAGCAGAGACACAAAAAAATTAGAAGTGGTAGAAAAGAAGAGAAACGTGAAGAATTGGAAAACAGTAGCGGAAGAAAAGAAGAGAGAGAAGATAAGGGAAATAATATAATAGAATGGAAGAAAGAATCAGAAAAAGATAAATAGAAGTAGAGAGGTGAAGAAGAGAAGCAGATAAAGAGAAAATAAAGAGAGAAAGAAAAATAAATAGAAGTAGAGCAGAAGATAAGAGAAGCGCAAACAGAGAAGCGATTGTAGAAATGGAAAATGAGAATCTGAACAGCAGATGCGGAAAAGGGTAACGGAAGAGAAGATTTGAAAGAATAGAAGCGGAAGAAGAGAAGTGGAAGAAGAGAAGCGAAAGAAGAGAAGTGAAAGAAGAGAACCAGAAGGAGAAAAACGGTAGAACAGAAAAAATATCTTCCAGATTACCATGAGCTTAGGGTGGACTGCACTTTTGCTAGAATTTGGCTCACGTTTATTCAAATTTCACAGCCTGCCGGTTGCATGACTGGTTGCAGCAACTTGATTGTGACTTTTTCGAGTCATTATGAAATAATTTCAACCAATTCTGTAACAACTGTGCTGCCTGCGGGTCTAATGTTGATAAGAAGAGATTTTCCTTTGAAACATTATAATTAATTACGTACTTAACGCTTGGAATACACAATTACATAATTCTAAGCGAGGAGAGGTGAACGATGAGTAACAGCAAATGAGAAGCGGTAGAAAATATACGGAACAGGTAAGCAAAAGAAGAGAAACGGGAAATGAGAATTGGAAGAATAGAAGTGGAAGGAAATAAGCAGAATGACAGAAGCAGA
Source organism: Aedes japonicus (assembly GCA_034211315.2). Lineage (NCBI taxonomy): Eukaryota > Metazoa > Arthropoda > Insecta > Diptera > Culicidae > Aedes > Aedes japonicus. The sequence continues at coordinate 23,425 of JASCZW010013613.1, read as the reverse complement.
CAAAGATAAATGGAAAAAGGAAGGCGAAAAAATGAGAAACTGAAGAAACAAAACGAAAGAAGGAAATAAATTGAAGAGGAAGAGAAGTAAAGAAGCCAAAGAAGAGAAACGGAAGAAGAAAAGCAGGTTAAAATATGCGGGAGAAGATGAGCTGAGCTAGAGTAGTGGAGGAATACACGAGGAAGAAGAAAATCCAAATCCAAATCCAAATCCGAATCCAAAACCAAGTCCAAATCCAAAAACAAATCGAAATCAAAATCCAAATATTATTCAAAATTGAATAAATGTAAAAGAAGCGAAAGGAAAAAGAGCTTAAGGATGTTATGAGGAAACAAAAGTGATGCAAGATAACGAAAAAGTTGAAAAATTGCGAAGAAAAGAACAAAACAAAAAACCGAAGCGGTAGAAAAGATTTGTAAAAAGATTAGGGGCTATTCAAAATCCACGTAGACTTAAAGTAAGCTTAAGTCAAGGGTAAGTCGTCTTGAAACAGTGTGCCCGCTGAGATGTATTACATACTAGACGAACATGTTTCCTAACAGCGGCACTCTCGATTTACAATGAGGCACACTTTTGACAGATGAGCTTATAGAAATATGAAACCAGCAACCATAATATGCAGTACCTGGTTGCCAGGAACAGCAGAAAATAACAATTTGGGCTGTCAAACACATCGGCACCTTTGGCACATTACGGGAACTCCCGAAACATTGCAATGCTTGTTGACACACTAAAAAAATAGCACAGGAGAAAAGTGTGCTGGAGCAGTCACCCCTTGGCTTAAGTATACGGTCCATACAGAATTTAAAAAAAAAAAGAAAAGAGTACGGGGGGAGAGGAGGGTTTCTGAGATTTGCAAAAATAAAGCAACGTGGTTTATGAACAGGCCCTTAGCGGAATGAGAAAAAACAGGAAATGAGAATCGGAAAGCAGAGGCAGAAGAACCGACGCGGAAGAAAAGAAGCGGAAGAAAAGAAACTGAAGAAGATAAGAGAAATAATGTAAATAGAATGGAAGAAAGAAGCAGAAGGAGGTTAACAGAATAAGAGAAGCGGATGAAGAGAAACAAAAGAGGGAAAGAGAAAGAAAAGAAACAGAAGTAGAGAAGTGGATAAGAGAAGTGGATTAAAGAAATTAAAGAGAAGTGCAAGCAGATTAGTGGAAGAAAAGAAACGGAGAATGAGTATCTGCACAGCATCTGCGGAAGATAGTAACGGAAGAGAAAATGTGGAAAGTAGAAGCAGAAGAAGAGTGATGTAAGAAAATAAGCGGAAGGAGAAAAACAAGAGAAGAGAAGAGATATCGTCCCATTCACATGAGACCTTAGAAGTGGACATCATGTTTTGCTAGAACCAAAGATATGAAGAGAGTCCGTTAGAGTACGGCAGGCTGTAAAAAATTAACTTTAACTCATTCAAATTTCACAGCCCGCCGGTTGCGTACTGGTTGCAGCAACTTGATTGTGACTTTTGAGACACTATGAAGTAATTTCATCCGATTCGCTACAAGTGAGCTACTTGGGGTCTCATGTTGATGAGAAAATATTTCCTTTCAAAACATTATAATCAATCACGTACTTCACGCTTGGAGTAATAATAAGAAGCGACGAGAGGTGAAATGAAAGAAACAGAAAATGAAAAGTGGTAGAAAATATACGGAACAGATCAGCGAAAGAAGGGAAACGGGAAATGAGAATGCCGCTTCCGGAAGAATAGAAACGGAAAGAAATAAGAAGAATAATAGAAACAGACAAAGATAAGTGAAAGAAGAAGGGCAAAAAAAGAGAAACGGAAGAAAAGAAACGAAACGAAGGAAAAGAAACGAAACGAAGGAAAAGAAAGAAGAGGAAGAGAAGAAGACAAGCCAAAGAAGAAAAATGGAAGAAGAAAAGCAGGTTAAAATATGCGAGATAAGATAAGCGAAACAAGAGTAGTGGGAGAATACAAAAGGAAAAAGAAAAACGGTAGGAGAGAAGTGCAAGAAGAAAAGCGAGAAAAGAAAAGTGGAAAAAGAAAAGCGGAAAAATAAAAGCGAGAGAAGAAAAGTGGAAGAAAACAAGCAGAAAAGGAGAGTAGGAAAAAGTGAAACGGAAGCAGAAAGTTGGAAGAACAGAAGCGAAAAAGAGTAAATCGGAAGAGAATAACGGAACAGTATAAGCTGAAGGAATGAAAATAGAAGCACAAAAGCAGAATAAAATATGCAGAAGAAGAGAACCGGATGAAGACAAGCGGAACAATGTAGTGGAGGAATATACGTGAGGAGAAGCATAAACAGTTGGAGAAAAGCGAAAGAAGAAAGGTCAAAAAACAAGAGAAGGAATAAAGCAGAAGGGGAGAGAGAAGAGAGAAGATAATCCGAAGCAGAAAAGTGGAAGATGAGACATGAGAAAAGAGATCAAGAAGAAAAGAAATTAGAGGAAAAATATAAGCAGAAGAAGCGATGCGAAAATGAAAGAAGAAAGGCAAAAGAAGAGAAGTGGAAGCAGAGAAATGAAAGAAGAAAAAAAGAAGCAGAGAAGCGGAAGAAGATAAGCAAAAGAAGAAAGGTGAAAGTAGAGAAGCGAAAGTAAAAAAAGCGAGAGATATGAGCAGCGGAACAAAAGTAGTGGAGGAAATATACGTAGAAGAAAACAAACGGTAGGTGGGCCTTCCTTAGCGCAGTCGGTAAAGGCACAGCTACAAAGCAACATCATGCTGGAGTTGGCTGGGTTCCATTCTCGGTCTGGTCTAGGCGTTTTCGTAAGAAAATTTCTCGACTTCTGGCATAGGTTATGATTGTACTTGCCACACAATATTAATGCAAAAATGGTACCTGGCATCAAAAGCTCTTAATTAAAATTTGTGGAAGTGCATTAAGAACACTAAGTAGAGAGCAAGCAGTAAAAAAAATTGCGAATGCTATGAGTTTGAAACACTAAGAAATAAATGATGATGAAGGTAGGTGGAAACTAACACATAAAGTGGATGAAGAATCGGTACCTGATGAATGAAACGCAGTAGTGGAAAAAAAAGAGATGATTTGGAAAATCTAGCATAAGCAAAGCAGAAAGTATCAAACAAAACTAAAAAAATGTTAAAAAATTTAATGAAAATAGAGCTGAAAGTGTTATGCGGAACAGAAATGAAGCAAGATGACGAAGAAGTAAAAGCAAAAATTGAAAAGTGGGAAAGAAGATGACAATGCATTGAAAATTAATGAGTGAAAACCAACCTCAGTGAAGGATTAGAGAAGCGAATTAATAGAAGTGCAAGAAGAGAGGAGGAATGGAACAACAGCAGCCGTAAAAGGGAGTTGGAAGGAGACATGTAGATCGAGAGTTGCAAGAAGGAAAGCGGAAGAACAGAAGCGAAAACAGATTAGTGGAAGATTCGGATGAATAAAAGTGGAAGAAGAGAAACGGAAGAAAAAAAAGGAAGAAGAGCAGTAGAAGAAGGGAAGTGGAAGAAGAAAAACAGAAGGGGAGAAACGGAAAATGAGAAGTGATAGAAGAGATCCAGAAAATGAGAAGTGGTAGAAAATTAAACGAAAACAGATTAACAGAAGAAAAGAAACGGAACAAAAAATTGAGAAGCTTAGAAGTGAAAGAACAAAAGCGGAAGAAAAATAAGGAAAAAGAGACATGGAAGAAGAGAATCGGTAGAAGAGAAGTGTAAGAAGAGACGCGAAAAAAGAGAAAAGGAAAGGAAGAAGAGAAAAGTTAAACCGGAAAGATGAATGGTAAAACAAAGTCAATATAAAAAAATTGGAAGAAAAAAAAACAGAAGCGGAAGAAGCGGAAGAAAAGATGCATAAGAAGAAAAGCAGGTTAAAAATGCGGGGCAAGAGCAGCGGAACAAGAGTATTAGAGGAATATACGTGGAAGAATATTAACGACTGGAGAGAAGATGCAGAAGAAAGGCAAAAGAAGAAAAGCGGAATAAGAAAAGCAGAAGCGGAGAGGAGGAAAATGAGAAACGAAAGCAGAAAATCGGAAGCAGAGGAGCGAAAATGGCGAATTGGAAGAGAGTAACGGAAACGAAGAGGCGGAACTTCTTCAAACACAGAATAAAATTTGCTGGAGAAGAGGCAAATTATTAGAGAAAGACGAAGAGTAGCCAAGAAATAAACGCAGGGGAAGTAGGAGAGAAGCAAAAGAAGAAAAGCTGAAAAAAAGAGAGGAGAAGAGAAAAAAAAACAATGACAAAATATCGTAAGAAGAGAAGCGGGAATGGAGAATCAAAAGAACAGGAATTGGAGAGAGTAACGGAAGAGAAGAAGCGAAAGAAGAAAAACGGAAGAAGCAAACCGGAAGCATAGAAGCGGAAGAAGAAAAGCAGAAAAAGAGAATTGGAAGAGGGAAGCAGAAGAAGAAAAGCGGTGGAATATAAGCTGAAGGGGATAAACGGAAAGAGAACAGCGGTGGAGAGTGGCTCAAAAAAGAAAGCTTAACAAGAGTAGCTGAAGAAGAGCAACTGAATCAGTAAATTTGGAGAAGAAAAGGTGAGTGAGACAAGAAAATGAAAATGAAAAAAGTAAGAAATGTCTAGAAATTGAGAATTGGTGGAGAAAATTTTGATCGACACGAATAAACTCAGATGTACTGTTTTGAAAGAACATTAGAAAATGACACTGATGAACAGATTTTTTTGATTACAAATATTTCAAAACCATGCAGAATATTTTTGAAGAAAACCTAATGCAATAATGCAATGCTATAATAATTGCCTAATATTTCTCGATTGGATGAATACTAGGCAATTGGGTGGGTTGAGGTTCTTTTTGAAGATATCCGTCATGTGTTCATAGAAGAGTATTGCTAGCCAAATTTGGCGAAAACTTTACAGGGCATTTGTGCTCTTTGACGAATGGTAATATGCGTTTTTTCAGGCACCCCTTTGTAGAGATTCGAGTTTATGGACTTATTTTTACGGAAACTTGATATTTTATCAATACATAGCTGCAAATCCCTTGTCAAATTTTCTAGCAATTTTTTCAACAATAATGAAGTTCTAGATCTGCTTTGAGTTTGTCGAGAGTTCTAGGTCTGCTCTAATTGTATTCAATACGGCGCACTAGGACGCTTAATAAGATCCTTCCAAATAAGAGTTTTGCCTTTCTCGATTTCCCAATTTTCGAACCTAACCACGTTGCCTTTTCAACGTGGGTGTCCAAAATTGATTGTGGCTTCCGTTTGACACAACTTATTCATATATAAGCGAATCAAAACTTTAATCACTAAAAGAAAAGAGCTTCCTAAACAATCTGCTGTCAAAACATTCGAGAAACGACCACAAGGAGCGCTGTTGCAGTTTGTCCAGATTTTTAATGAATCGAGCTTTAGCTTATCAAGCTTCTTTAGATGCAGAAGTTCAAAGAAACGTTTGTACAGAAGCGCCAACTGATGGATTCATCATGGATCAAACCGAAAATCATCAGGTTGTCTTTTTCATCAGAAGAACCTGGAGATTTCATCTTTCTTCTCAGCAGCCTCTTGAGATATAGGAGAATGAATCACATGAAGGATTGTTCAACGTAACTTGCAGCCTTAGGAAAAACCATCGTCCATCAAATGTTGATCATCGACAGTAGATTGATCCCATAATTCCCCAACAATTATTCTTCAGTTAATTGTCCGAATTTCAAGAACGCTATAACTATCGAACAAAATCAATTAATTGCAATCGATTGACCACCTACCCGCAACTACAGCATCTAAAACGGTATTTCGTTCCAATTCCGTTGCCGGGAATCAATCATCGGCGAATACCAATTAACATTCCTCAAGCAGTACCCGCAAATTAATCCGAATCACGTGCAATACCGTAGAATTGCGAGATCTTCGATGAGCAAGGCGCTGACACCTTCCCCCCTCACTCAGCACCCCAAACGTTAATCGTACAGCAAGACGCTCAAATAACTGGCTTCTGATTTGCGAGAAAACAGCAATTTGTATGAAAATTACCTCAATTACATCCTGAGCGCAGCCGTCCGTGTAGGATTAACCAGCGGATGATGCATAACACGCGCGAGCCGACAGGACGACTACCTTAACCCATGAACCTCTCCCGCCGATCGAAGCAAGCCAGCCAGCCAGCCGGCGCGGAGGGGTCCTCTAATGACACAATGAAGAAGATGACGCTCAAAACGTTCGCGAAAACCGCATTCAATTCGCTGCTCATCATTGAAAATAAACAAAATATGTGAATCCTAGGAAGCTTCCGATCCGGATTGGCAAGTTATTTCCGTCTTGAAGGTCTTGTCCGATCGATTGCGCCGTGAAAGATTATCGTTTGAAGTCTTCATTTTCGAGTGGGTGCGCAGAAGGGTGCTGCTGAAGAATCATACATAGGTACGGACGAGCATCGTTCAGAAGTGCATGTCTCAAAAGAATCCGACGACGAGTTCGGAAGGCAGGACCTTGAAACAAATTTATTTGCAAATGAAATCTAACAACCAACGATTGCACGGTGGGAGCGACGCGCGGAACTGTGCTTGCTGAAGCTTTTCAGTAGTTCTTCACGGAATCGCTCACCGTGCGTCGACGAACCATTGGGGACGTATTGAGTTATAGAAGAATAATTGAAGTGTTAAACGACGGCTGAGCATCGCGGTGGAGGTGGTTGGATGGTTGGTTGGCGGCGGCGGAAGATTGCAATCGAATCATGCTGGCTGGCTGGCTAAATGTCAAATATGGCTGCCGACGATGCGCCAATTTCAACGGTCATCTCGGTGGATGTCGTCGAATCGGGAGGGAGTGCGAATAGTTCAGGGCGCATGACTCAAGTAGACACGATCGACACGATCCGACAATTTTGATGGGAAGGTAGGTATGTGATATTTGCTGTTTAGCGTTGCCAACAATGTTGTGTGTGTTCGCAGTCAGGGTGGAATGTGAACCAGCATCCGCTTGATTTGGCACTTGATCTGCACCGGTCGGCAAGGATGTGATTTATGAACGTGGAACCATGAAGGTTTGATGAATCGGTTGTCAAGCTCAAGGGAAGTTCCCGTCCGAGGTTCATCGGTTTTTTTTTGCTTCTCTCCGTTGATTCTGAATCGGAATTGGAATGCACGAAATGAGGAAACGTGGTGATTTGGATTTTTTGCTATGATCGCACGGTCTCTGCATAGCTCACGCATAATTCGCAATTCAAGCCTTGCCAGCACTGTAAACCTCATTTCATCATTAATTAATAGCTGTAATAAAACATTCCGCTACATTATATCGAAAACAACAAGTTTTTTTTTGTAGTTCTAACGAGCAGTACCGTTTCGGGCTGAGATTCTTCAGTTTAATGATCCTGTTCTACCGGCCACCTTTCGGAGCGTGTGGTCATTTGGTACGTGACTTGAAATGGTAAAATGATTCTTGAGCTAGCGAAGCGTCATTCACCTCTGCTGGTGGTTAATGATCTATGATTCGATCCGCTGGGGTCGGATGAGTGTTTGTTTGCTTTAATTGGTGATGGTAAATGTCACGAAATAGCATAACACATGCGTACGGTTGGTGATCATTATCGTTTTATTATTGCTAGTTTATACAAGAACATACCTGTATGACATTTGCCGAAAAGCAACTTGTGAGATGGACATACAGCATATTAGTACAGTACGGTGCTTTAGACTATCGCTTCAGTTCCTCGACACTTAAGCGAATTCAAATCAGGTCCTGGCTGGATGCGAACTTGAGCTGCAATGGCCCTTTGAAGATTATATGGAAATTAGTGTGAGAAAACCAAACTTTTTTCTCATGCCCTATGTAATACTTGTTATCTGTGATTACGAAAAATCTTTCAACAATTTCCACCCTTATTCACACGTGTTTTTTTTATTCGTTTATACTCCGACAACCACCGATGCACAGTGGGCAAGAACTGATGAAAACTAAGGAAAAAATCTGTAACTTTTGTCGCTTTTAAGCGCGGCTAGTAAGCACGGCCATTTCCGCTTGGAAATTATCTGGGGAATCGAATGGAACTGGTTTCAATCACCGTACGGATATGGTTGTGGAGCTATAGAGCTTATTTTACCCCACTTCCCCTTATATTCTTTAATAATTTATAGACATCTTTGCACGGAGAGGCTCAAGATCAACAAAATAGTGCTAATCCCATGTGAAATTCCCTGGAAAATCGCATAGACGCTGTTTCAACTACCACACGGCTCTGTGAACGAAGATATGGATGGTTTTACCCCCACTTTCCCTTGTATTATTGAATAGTTTATAGATATCTTTGCTCGGATAGGTCAAAATCAACCAAATGAAATTTTCTGGAAAATCAAATAGAGGTTGTTTCAATCACCGCACGGCTCTGTGAACAATGATATGGCTGATTTCACCCCAGTTTAACCCATATAGTTGATTCATTTATATTATTTCAGTTATCTTTAATCGAAGTAGCTAAAGAATGACTAGTCTCGTGATTTTAATGTTATTTTATATTATTGTATTGTAATTATATGGTTATTTTTTATCCGGGTATCCCCAACGGCATCATTCAAACTGAGCTCCTTTAGTCCCATGTGAACCATCCAGTATTCCAGCTTCAGTTTGCAATTATTCTATTCCAGTTTGAATTAACCGCGACTGACCTAACGCGAATTCCGATCGTATCCTGTGTTCATCTTTTCGCTCTGTTTATTTGTTGAAACTGTTTATGTGCTTCAGGAATGCTTTGTTCGGTTTCAATCTTCTCTGTTTGACCAGTTTTGCGTTTCTGTTCCCTGACGCAGCATGGATCGTAAATTTGGGATGTTGACCTGAAAAATTGGAGGATTTCGTTAAATCAAGGAGCTAAGTGAAGTTGTCAAAGAACCTACCTAATTCCAGCATCTCTCACTTCTGTGACCAAGGCACGGGATTCATCTGGCTTATGACAGCTCAGCGCCAGCATACCGTACGTAATGTCTGGTTCTAGTCGTGCAGTTCAGTCAGAATATCTTGGACAGCTTCGTAATCGAATCGCATTGAAAATGTCTCGATGTCGCAACGGATGCCAAGCCGCAGAAGTCGTCGGTGGAACAATATCCAGCAGCTCTGTCCGGATGACTTTACAGTAAAGGGTGTTCACAGATACATTGCATCACTTTCAATAAACGGGGGGCGACCTCGGCGTATTGGTTAACATCCATACCTCTCACGCCTAAGTCACGAGTTCGAATCTCACCCCCGGAAAAGTTACGAAAATGCCCAAAAGTGGTGTTATACGGACTACGACGGGAGATGAACCAGCCCGAGGCTGAAAATCTCGATAATCAAGACAAAAAAAAAAAAAACTTTCAATAAACTGTAAAATTTTGCCCTTTGGGTTGATTTCAACGAAATTCAGGGTGAAATGACCTCAGCGTGTATTTTTAACACTGCGTGAGTTTCATTGTGAAATGTGTCGTAGTTTCGAAGGAACAGCAAGTACGTGAGAACACGCACCTCGACAACCCATTTCTTTCGCACCGAGCCATCGGAAAAATGTTGAAAAGTCACCAGTGTACAATGTCTCGTGTCATTAAAACCACCATCAGGAAGCATTTTTGTTTTTTTCTGCTCGCTAGATCACTCGCATCGCCGAATTATAAATAACCGAAATAATACGAAACGTGCCATGCCCGATAGGAAAATAGTGCGTAATAAAGCATCTATACAACCGTTCACAGCCGATGCTCGAAGCAACTCTTTTTTAGTAACCTTTTAAGTGGGGATATAAAATTAGATCGTGAAAATAAACGCATTTAAAAAAAAAAAATCAAGGGGATGTTTTAACTCAAATCAATCGACTTTTTACACTTATAAGTTTATCCATGTAGTATACAAAAATATTTTTTTTAATTTTTTTCAACAATATGGCGGCCGTTAGAGTGCGTTGAAAAAGTCGTTGCATTTTGCTTGTGCCGGCTCTCCTAGTCGCAGTTTTGATCTGAGACCTGCTAACCTAAAAAAAAACATTAATTACATTTACATTTAGTAGATGAATTGAAAGAAAAAAGTAAAAAAATAGCATTTTTGGCGTAATTTTATTGAAAAAATCCACATATTTTCCGCCATTTTATCAAATTTTTCCATATTTGGTAATAAAATATTAAAAGAACCTTTAATTTGTCTAGAAGGAAATACTATAATAAAGAAATTCTATAAGTTGCAGCTTAATCGAATAATTAGTTTTCGAGTTATCACCGGCCTTAACTCCGAAAATGCTGTTTTGAGAAAAACGCGTTGAAAGTTTTAATTATCGAAAAAGCGTCTCTTTATACCTGCTGCGCGCGAAAAAGGTGTCGTCAAACAACGATGAAAAGGAATACTTGGGGTTCGAATTTCCAAAAAAATGTTTCAGGAGCGTATTCTACGGGAAATACACTAACTTTTTATGCAATAAAAAAAATGAATTTTTTGATCATTCTAACTGTATATCCCTTCTTAATCTTTACAACTGTACCCATAAATTGGGAGCTTGTTAAGAACAATTTATGCCAATCAATTTAAAATTGCTCAAAAGAATACATACATAAGCACTCTTTTACTGTTTAGCATGACAATATCATTAAACAAGAATAAGTTGAATAGGTTTGTTGACAGGAAGTTCATGAATCAAAAACATACCACAAAAAGTCGAGAACACTCGCATGAACCAAGAAGAAAGCTGCTATCTATTTCGATGTTCATTACTTCTAATTTAAAATTTGATTTTGGAAAGTTTCTTTTCTGGTGAATTAATAGTACATTGTGTGAATTGTTTTTTAATTACTGGAAGCAGTTCTTTGATTGTTATCTAGTTGTACCATAAATGGACATTCGAAATTTTTTAAAGTAAGTATAGTAATTTCCAGCATGTAATTGAAAGAAACAAACGAACACAACTAAATGAATGCAACTGCAATAAACACGAAGAGATAACTATGCAAAATGCATTTTAATCCAATTCAATGATACACCGATTTGGTTTCATACTACTCAGATACACTCCGCTTGATACGACGACCAGATACTATGATTGCTACATAAACCGTGTCAGATATATCATGTTTCACTTGGATCATATCAGGTAAACCGGTTCAAATTTCAAAACGCAGAAGAAACCAGTGTATCTGAAATATATTCAAAATATCGAGGAATAGCAGATAGAACGCATACTAATTTGTCAATGAAGAATTAAATTACCTAAATTATTTGCTGTTTACTCGTGTATTAGGATAGCAATAAGCAACAATTAAACCCAAAAATAACAACTTGCTTGCATTTGCAACTTACTTCGGTTCAAAAAGTTATAAATATTTACTTGATTTTTCTGTCATCCATAATATCCGATAAACCAATTAAATTTAAAAAGCGAACACAAACCATAAGCTATAAACAGCTAACACTCAAAATGTATGTTTGTTAAAAGCTAACCTTTTATTATTTGAGCATCCTTTATAAACAAATGTTTTATTGAAACGTTGTGAGCACGGAGAGTAAAATACTGTGTTTTTGGGGTGTTTCTTTGTCAATATATGCACTGAAAAAGTATTTTCGTAAATAAACTGTCACTCGTTTCTTAAACATGGATTTTGTACATAGAACAAATTGTATGAAACAATCTTAATGGTTGTCATCTGCTATCATTAAACCTTATACAACAATACAATACTCTTCTTTAATCCTACTCATACATGGTGGTATTGCTACTTGGGTGGGCTGGAATAATTGATTTATCCCAAAATAAAAATAATGGCGCTATCGAGAGTTATTAAGTTCATACTAATTAATCAAGAAACTTGTAAAGAGTCTCCATGAAAAAAAGTATAATAGAGTTGCAATAGAATGTATTCTAACCATACAATAGAATCAATCGTTTGTACATTTTATCGAATTATTCGTGACAACAAGATAACAATAGAACTTAATGTTTCTAAAATATAATCTTTTGTAAATTGAGAGATCAACAATAGAATGAGGGGGTTGTCATGTATCTTGTATGATGATGATATGTACTACCACCCATTGTAGCACGGAAACTCCGTCCGACAGCAATGGGCTCTCCTCTCTGTTAGACTTGATCAAGCTTTAATAACCACTGATTATCCTAAGCATGCCATTGTATGAAGGGCCAAAGAGGGGTTGGGTGGATCGAAAGGCAACATCACTTATACGTATCCACAGGGATATAAAGAATCTCCTTCCAATAACAAGATTGAAAACTTGGTCAAAAGAGCAAGCTATCTAACATGAGGATGCCCCAATGGGCGAGGAGAAGAGCCCGCCCTCTATTCACAAACTGTTAGCAATGGGGAGTTGGCATTTCCACTCTCCCCATCCAGAGTGCTTCAATCGGGTGCCCTGATGGTCCCTCCCATTCCCATGAAATATTTATATAATAGTGTTATATATTTATGTAAATGAAAAATACTACAATCATTCGTATCTATTATATACAATCTTCATTCGGTTGATCCTGAAATGCAGGAAATGTAATAAAGTGTGTGAGAGACACCGAAGAAGTCCGCACATCGTAGACGAAACACGCGCATCTGACAAGACAAGCAAAAGGAGCTGGAACCAAATGGAAAACACCAATCCCTCTTCCAATCTCTAGTAACATTTATACATTTTAATTTACTGTTGCCATGCTCAATTTTTGCAGCTTGATGTTGATTTTATAACAGCAATCCGCTTTTATTTTTGCTGGCCTAATAATTATTGCTCCTAAGTTGGGAAAGCAGGGAAGATTTAATTGACAGGGAGTTAAAGTACTGCTCATTATTTACTAGTACGTGGTGTCTTCTCATATCTGTGAGCTGACAAGAAAAAAAATCCACGCAAATAATTCCCGCGCAGGAGTTTAAATGGGTGGAATCACCACAACAAGAGTATCCACATGAAATTCTCCGCAAATTAAAGAAGCTGCACTTTTGTTACGGTGTCTGCATTTTACGATTCAATCACAGTAACATATGGAAAACGTAGTATTCCACACGTTTCAAAACTCACTTTCATGGCCTGCTGTACTTATTTAGCACCTTGTTCAAACCTTAGATAAGATCTGACAACTGCAAACGTCTTGCTCTGTCACCGAAGAAAACAAATGACTTCTTCTTCTCCTTCTAGGCGTTGCATTTTGCAATTAGCTTATTGCGGGCTCTCAACTTCTAGATGCTCTTACCGCCTAAGCTATCTGACTTGCTATCTTTATTTATCCCTCTGCCAAGGGTTTTGACCCCAATATGGTCTCTTTTTGAATGACTACTGGCCGGATCCTATCCTAGGTCCAAACACCTGAATTATGCTTGCTTTCCAATAGTTAAACGTCATTTCAGGTGTACAGCTGAATAGATTCAGAATGGTTGTGCTAAATCGTGATTGAGACGAAATTTATTTCAGAAACTGGAATAAAGAAATCGAGTTTACGAGTTCTTGAGACAGCAGAGTTTAACAGGGAAAGAAGATGAGTTAAATGTCAGTTTTGATGCGTTTATTAAAACATTCAATGGTTATTGAATAAAACTTTGGAGTTAAACAAGGTTTGTAGAAAGAAAAGCAGAATGGCGGGATTCTCAGTTTGAGGAGAGTTCCCTGCTACATGTGATAGTAATATTTCATTACAATTCATACAATGCAAAAATTTAACATTGGACTTATTGCATGTTTACAACAACTCAAATAATAGTTATTCACACATACTGCTTCAAGGTTGTTGAAGGATCGTGATATTGTGAGGGATTGTGGCAAATAAGCTCAAAACGTAAAAATTCGTTAAATTTTAAATTTTTAAAGAAGAGAAAATTTTAGAACTTTTTTTCAGCTATCAAATTATATTTACAAATTCCCATTATTCAACTCACATCACACTTTCTGGTATCATAACGGCCTATTTGGTTGATCTTGAGCCACTCCGAGCTAATATATCTATAAACTATCATATCATCGTTCACAGAGTCGTACGGAAGTTGAAACAGCTTCTATTCGATTTTCCAGAAAATTTCACATGGAATTACTACTATTTTGTTGATTTTGAGCCTCTCCGTGCAAAGATGTCGATACAATATTCAAGAAAATAAGGGGAAGTGGGGTAAAATAAGCTCTTTAAGTTCTCAACTATATCCGTGCGGTGATTGAAACTAGTTCCATTCGATTCCCCAGACAATTTCCAAGCGGAAATGGTCGTGTTTACAACCACGCTTAAAAGCGATAAAAGTTACAGATTTTTTCCTTAGTTTTCATCAGTTCTTACCGACTGTGTGACGCCAGGAAGGCAACTTGACCACCTGGATTCTTCATATCACACTCATCAACTCAAAAGCTGGGACCAACGGCTTTACTTCCCTTCCGAAGGAAGACTGAACACAGATTTTTTCGTCTCAAAAAAATCCACCGACCTCGACTGGGATTGAGCCCAGACCCACTGAGGTGCCAAGTAGCTCACGCTTACCACTTCACCACCGGCGTCGACCTGTCACTCGAAATGTCGAATAAATGTAATTTATTATAATGATAATCCGAATCCAGCTGACTTATATAAAGTTGTAGCTCAAAAAGTTGTCGATCTTGTGTTGGTTGTTTCGTAGTTCCAAACTTGCTAACTGTCATCGTTGGTAGGATGAGGTGTTAGGAAAATCCGGTTTTGATTGCAAGATATTATTAAGTGCTTCATCTGTAATTACAGTATTTGGGTATTACAGTTCGGTGGGTTTCTGTACCCTGTTCCCCCTACGACCACCAATATGATTAAACTTGGTTCAAAGAGACCTGAGAGTAGTTAGTTTCATTATTTCTAGACTAACGTTTGAAAAGGGCGGTTTGCCAAAATAACGAAAACGAGAAAACTGGAGGTAAAGTTTGGAATACGAAAATCAAATCCTATTTTCCATAGGTAGCTCCAATTAACCATTGATCATGCTCACATCTTGTATAGAAATGCAATGCTTAGCCTTTTCTCACAAAACATGAAGAAAAATGTTTCATTGAGTTAAAAATTGATAAAACCCAAAATACACCCTGTTTATTTTTAGAGTGTTATTACGCCTTAGGTTTTTGCCTTTTAAACTGCCAGCACTGCAAACTCGCCTTTAAATTATGACATTCTGGCATCTTGTTCGGCATGCCAACAAGTCACATTAATCAAGTAGCGGGGAATGACGACCCAATGTTTTCAATTTTTAAAGAAGTCGAATTCTACGCTTCACATACCAAAACAGTTAATATTACTTATTAGATGAGTCTTCGTACTACAAGGTATTTCGTCTACAATATGCAGACTTTTTCAGTGTCTCGTACTAATAACTCGACTCGAGTTATTAGTACGAGACACTGAAAGTATCTGCACGTGTAGACAGAGAATACGCGTATCTGTCGAAGATAAGCAAAGGTAGTTGGAATTAAATGGAGAATACTTATTTTTCTTCTAATTTCTAGTTAAATGAAGCAAGTTTTATCTAAAACAATCCGAAAAAAATCAACCCCCGTCAGGCCCACCTGCTCTAACTTTATTTAAGACATCGACCTTTCCATAGATCATGCAGCAAGCAGATGTCACAGAGTCAATCATTCGTCATGCATTGCGGATAGAATTCACATTGATTCAATTCAAGAAAAGTCATCTTCAAACATCAAAGCTCGGTCACCTGCTGCTGCTGCTGAGCCGTGTTGTTAAACCATAGCTAATTGATCGACCTTCAGCTGCTGCAGGTTGTTGCTAAGAGCAGTTAAAAAATCACCTTCGTGAATGGCGCCGGAGAGGCGTGTAGCTCTTGTTTGCAAATAAGGACCCAGCACTGCATGCGTCACCTGTGCAGTCAGTCAATCCGGGTCGGGAAATTCCGCATCTTGTGGCCCATTCATGCTCAACGCTCAATGGCCGAACGCTCCACTCGCTGTTCGATGACCATCTAACCAGTCAGGGCGAAATCAATCGGAGCTTGTATAGTTAACTGGCAATAGATTATCCGTGCTGGAAATGAGCTCTTTTATGATCGGCGTAGATCATCTCCCCTCAGCGATGACCATGCGCGCCGTCAATAGTTTAGCCGGACGAATTCGACCTACACTTGGACAGCGTGGCTCTGGTCGTTCTCACACACAGGCGCAGACAGGAGGGACATTAAGAATGATGGATTTTGTAATGTGATCTGTGCTGCTCGGGTGGTAATTAGAGAAGACAAATGTCAAGCGATCAGAATCGTTCTAGCCGCCAGGCAGGAGGATGTTAGAAGAAAATGAAAGGCATATATGGAAATCATGCGACGGTCATTTGTTACGGAATTAGCACCACTTCGGCTCATTGTCATCGAGCCGGATCGCAACCTTAACAAATCCAAACAATTATTTTTTAAGTGTCGAGTTCCCGGTTGTTTATCGAAATTCTAATCATGGCTTGCTTGTCCTTGAGCTATTTGAAGCAAAGCAGTCGCACAGCCGCCCGGAGAATCGCAAGAAGACAAACCCATCGATCTTGCAACACATCGACAGTCCTCGCGGGACGAAAAGTCAAAGTTAACAATCATCATGACCGCTTCACAGGCAGCAGCAACAGCAGCAGCAGATGATGATGATATGCAATCGTTTGTAACGGTACCGTCGTGGCGATGCACGGCCCGGTGCTTCTCATCTCCCCCTTATCCCCGCAGTTCCTTCTGGACGCGTCGATGTAGGTAGATATCTCGCAAGACTCTGACAGGGCCCGGTTGGTTGGCGTGGTTGAAAGTGAAAGTGACGTGAACCTGCAAACTCGTCGCCCGGGGGCTGGTGATGGAGATGCACCACGCTACAGAAATTAGAGGTCAACCTCGGGAGGTCCGACGTCGTCCATACACAGCTGGCCCCGCGACCGACGTGCGATTCTCGAAGGCTTCTTTTTTTCGGAACGCACCTTGCACAGCACGATCGTGGCAGCATCTTCATCTCGCTTTGGAAATTTACGACAAATTTCGTGTCTCGCGTGTTCAATTCGTTGTCGTCGTCGTCGTCGTCATTATTTTCGTCCAGCATTACAGAGCAGTTAATATGTGATAATAAATGAATCTGCGTTTTTTTTTTAATTTGTTAATCGTTTTCGCTCGAATGAAACCGAACCGACTCGGTGGAATGACGAGATGATACAACACGCACGTAAGCCGGTGGCTGAGCTGGGATGGGATGGGATGAGAAGCGATGCATGCATATGTGCGAGAACTGATGATTGGCCCTGACCTTGGACGTAAATACAACAATGTGTGTTACTGATGAAGATTATGGAACCCGCGATCGGATGAAAGCTTCGCATGAGATGGACAGGTTTTAATGTTTGATTGTGAGAACTCTGGTGAGAATTGTAGCGACACTTTGTAGCGAGTTAATTTGGAATCATATGGGTTCGATACCGTCGTCGGCTCGCGGATGTACAGAGTGAACTTGAATCATAGAGCAAATTACAACGGTCAACTTAATCTAACAATCAATGGACGAGTACGGATAATTTTCAGTTTGCGGAAATTTCGTGTAGCTCACCTTGCAGGAATGCAGGCACCGCATCCATTTTGTACACCAGAAGATCGTATTTCGCTACACACTTAGATTTTTTAACAGAAATCTGTAAAGTTTTACCGAATTCTCAACAGCTGTACGTTCGGTAATCCTTTTTTACGGATTTCGGTGAAATTTTACAGATATCTGTAAAAAATTTACCGGATTTCGGTAAAATTTTACCGAAATCCGTAAAATTGGATTACCGAACGTTCAGCTATTGAGAAAGATTCGGTAAAAGTTTACAGATTTCTGTAAAATAATCTGAGTGTTTACCATAGCCAAGAGGTATTGTGCGATTGCATACCGCACCACAGGAGAATAAGTCACATCGTAATCCAAACCTTTGACTCGTGAATATTCTTTTATCCTTTTTTTAACTCTTTATTTATTCCAAATCTTACATTATTTTACATTCATATATTATCCTAGGTGATCCTGCTGAGTAATTAAGATTTCAACCTTATATGCTATCATTAATATCTAATTGTGTTAATATTATTTTTATTTTGTCTATTCAGAATTCTAGTTCTTATCTATAGGGAGAATTGATAATTACAATTGAAGATTGCAATGATTTTTGTCTAAAATTATGAATTATTTTGTTGGACATTTCTTCTAGAGTCTGAACGTTTGAAATTCTATGTAATTCAATAGTACTGAACCAGGGTGGCAGCTTCAAAATCATTTTCAGAACTTTGTTCTGAATCCTTTGAAGTGCTTTTTTCCTAGTTGCACATCAACTAGACCATATTGGCACAGCATAAAGCATGGCCGGTCTTTTGTTTGAATATGTTGTTTTGAGAAGGAAATAAATTCTCGTCACCATGAGGCTCTAGGAATAGACAGCATTTTTTTTGCTAGAACAAAGTTGTGAAGAGAAAGTATTGATAGTTCCGTTAGCTCACTGCAGGCTTTTAAGATATTTTACTTGACTTGACCAAGAAATTGGAACTCCGTTCATATTGACCATATGACTATTACTTGGTTTCAAAAATGCAGCTCTAGGCTTCTGTGGGAATATTATAAGCTGAGTTTTGCAAGCATTAGGAGAAATCTTCCATTTTTGAAAATAATCTGTAAAAATATCCAAGCTTTTTTGTAGCCTTCTGGATATAACACGAAGACTTTTTCTCTTAGCGGAAATGCCTGTATCACCAGCAAAGCAAGATTTTTGACGCCCCTGAGGTAAATCAGGCAGATCTGAAGTGAAAATGTTATATAGTATGGGTCCAAGTATGCTACCTTGAGGAACACCAGCTCTAATGGGCAATTGAACAGATTTAGAGTTCTGATAATTTACTTGCAAAGTTCTATCAGTTAAGTAGTTTTGAACTAATTTCATGATATAAAGCGGAAAATGGAACTTTTTCAGTTTTGCAATAAAACCTTCATGCCAAACATTGTCGAATGCTTTTTCTATATCTAGAAGAGCAGCCTTCAGCTTTATTTGAACGAATTAAATTTGTTACTCTCAAAAGTTCGTAGTTGAATGCCCATGGCGAAATCCAAACTGTTCATTAGCAAAAATTGAGATTGAATTGATGTGAAGCATCATTCTGTTCAAAATTATTTTTTCAAAAAGCTTACCTATTGAAGAAAGCAAACTGATCGGTCGGTAGCTAGAAGCTTCAGCCGGATTTTTGTCTGGCTTCAAAATTGGTACAACTTTTGCATTTTTCCATTTATCTGGAAAGTATGCTAGATGAAAACATCTGTTAAATAGTTTTACCAAGAAAGACAAAGTACTCTCAGGGAGTTTTTTGATGAGGATATAGAAAATTCCATCATCACCTGGTGCTTTCATATTTTGAATTTTTTTAGTTAAAGTTCTTTCATCCAAATCGGTTCCCCAAGATTCATCAAAAATATTTTCTTGAGAGAAAATATTCAGATACTCCCTGGAAACCGATTCCTCAATAGGACTAGTAAGTCCCAAACTGAAATTATGGGAGCTCTCAAACTGCTTAACAAGTGTTTGAGCTTTTTCCGCATTTGTGAGCAAAATTCTTTCACCTTCCTTAAGTGCTGGTATAGGCTTTTGTGGTTTTTTCAAGATTTTAGAGAGTTTTCAGAAAGGTTTGGAACTCGGATCTAATTTTGACACATTATTTTCAAAATTTTTGTTCCTCAGGGCAGAGAAGCGTTTTTCAATTTGCTTTTGTAAATCTCGCCATATGACTTTTATAACGGGATCACGTGTTCGTTGTTATTAACGCCAACGTACATTTTTCAGGCGAATCAAGAGCTGAAGATCGTCATCAATATAACTGAATCGAATTTAACCACGCATTTAGGCACTGAAGCTGCTCTTGTTCTAACTATTGAAAATGCCAGAGATTCAAGAGCATTATCAATTTTATTTCTTGTTTGCAATGGAACATTAGGATCAAAGTTGTATTCCATAAATGTTCGATATTGATCCCAATCCGCTCTATGGTAGTTGAAAGTAGAACTGGAATTAGAAATGATTTCTTGAGATATTTCAAATGTAACTGGAAGGTGATCAGAACCAAAGTCAGCATGGGTAATCAATTGACTACAAAGTCGACATGAATCAGTTAGGAACAAATCAATAGTTGAGGGATTTCTGACTGAAGAAAAGCAAGCTGGACTGTTTGGGTATTGTATTGTGTAATAGCCTGCAGAACAATGGTCAAATAGCATATTACCATTGGCATTGCTTTGAGCTCCATTAAGGCGATCATTGCGGTAGACAACATAATTTGGATCTCTTTTGACCTTATGGGCAGGTTTGAGATAAGTCTCAGTTATAACAGCAATGTGCACGTTATGAACTCTTAAAAAATTAAATATCTCGGATGGATCGAGCATTGCAATTCAAAATATTTAATGACTTAAAATCCATCACTGAATTTCAATGTCATGACAATATTATTGGCAAATTTAATACCAGTTTGAATAGCATCAAACATGGAATTAGTTTTAAGCATATCGGTTAACATATCGATTAACGATTGCTGTAAAAATTCTAATTTAGGAGCGGATATGCTACCTAAATCAAATTCATCAGAAGTCCCGTGGGAATTTTGGTTAGAAGTTCCGTGGGAATTTTGGTTTTGGTTCCTACCCGTTGCAACGGAAGCATAGGTAGGTCCATTTACATGTTGAACATTGTTAACAACACGGTTAGGTAAGAATGTAGGGTTTGCAGAATGAACCCTGTTGGTACCTGCAGGTATCGAAATAGTATTCGCTGCTCGTTGATCGTTTGAAGTTGCGGTTGGAAAACCCTGTCCACTGTTTCTACCGACGGTTTGGTAGGAATTTGTGCTTGGCTGATCGATGTTAACAGCTGCAAAGTGGGCAGTAGCTGGTCGGGAACGTATATTGTTTCCTACCTGTCGTTTAGTGCGCGACTGCAAAGTTGCTTTGCGAGTCTTGCATTCCCAAAAAAAATTGACTTATGGTTTTCACCATAATTGGAACATTTAAATTTTTTAGGATCTTCCTTCACAGAACACTGGTCCTTTGTGTGTGAGAAATCATCACAATTCATGCATTTACCAACCATATGGCAATGCCTTGTTCCGTGACCCCATCCCTGGCAGGAAGTTTGCTCCAGTCTTCTTGAAATGCACTATGCCATGGAGCAAAAGGCTTGCTTTTTCTAAAGCCTTAAGGTTATTGAGTTCACTTGACTTGAAGTGAACTAAGAAGAAATCATTTGAAATCCCTTTGCGAGAATCGCCAGGCCGGGATTTTGTTTTAATTTTACAAATTACTTGGACTGGGCTAGTTCCAAGTAATTTTATTAATTCGTTTTTTATTTCTTCCACAGATTCACCACTGGGCAGACCTTTCAAGTCAACCTTGAAAAGACGCACAGCTTTGGTGTCGTTTGTGAAGAAATTATATTGCTTCTGAGTATGATACTCAAGAAGACGTTTGAATCCGTCCAAGGTTTGTGCAAGCAAACGGCATTCACCTCGTCTGTAAATTTGAAGGGAACATTTCACACCTTCAACAAATGTTAAGATTTCCTTGCGAAAATCCGCATGGAAATCCGAAATTGTCATCACAATAGGGGGAACTTTTTCCTTTCTCAATCGAGAATGTTTATTCGAATTCTGGTTTGATGATGGATCACTCTCATAATCTGCGAGCTTATCAAATTGATTTCTCACATTGATTTGATTTGAAGGCGAATCAGTAGCCCTCTACGTTTGCGTTTATTTGTCATAATGACAGAATATTTTGCTCCAAATCGTCGTCCAAGCAGATAACTATAAGAATCTGATGGACCGAAGAGGAATTTTCCAATGCGATATCCAAGCCGGGTTACCCGGCTTGGCCTAACAAGGATCGAAAAGGAATAAGAGGAAATCAAAAAAAAAAAATGTTGGTAGTATTTAGCACTGAAAAGTGCTGTTTAAAATTTGTTGTAGCGTTGGGTAGCAATAGCACTTCCTTCAGCAAATAGAAATAGAACCGCACGGCATGAGAGCACAATGCAGACTGATCCTTTTATCCTTATGTCGTTGTATAGAACCATCTACATTCGTTTTCATTTGTTTCTTACTGCTTTTCGACCAGTTGGTAGATCAAAAAGGCATCACGTACCGTTATCGCATTATGATCGGTATTCGGACTTCATTGCTTCGATCCAACAATCTGAGGTTCGGTAGGAATCTGTGGGGTAGATGATGACGGAAGCATTACTCCACTTGCCTGCACATTGCGCTCCCTCAAGCTGCGCCTTGTTGCAGGTTGAGAATCATTCCGAGTTGTTTGCTGAGGGAGCGCACTAGATTGCTGCATAACAACTGGATCGGAATCGTCTTCTTCATTGTCGTTTTCGTCTGAATCGAGTACTATAGCTGGAGATGATACCGATTTGAAATCCATGTTTCCGTCGACTTGTCCTGGTTCCATGGCTTGCTACTGATGGTCCTTATCTTCACTCAAAACAACCACGTCGTGGCTCCCAAACACTTGCTTTGTTGTTGGATTGGATACTCTGTAACCCTTGTAACAATCAGTATAGCCAACCAGGATAAATGACTTCGACTTTGGATCCCATTTTTTCGGTTCTCTTTTGGGACATACGCCACTGCTCTTGAACCGAACAGATTTAAAACATCCGGTTAATTCTTCAATCGGAGTGATCTTCTTACTTATCGTTGGTGACCTGTTGATGAGGTATACTGCAATTGACGTTGCCTATAGCATCTGGCATGTTCTTCGATCGTCTGATTCATCCTTTATGCAAGCTTGTTTTGCTGTGGGTTATACGCCACCGAAATCTTGTGATGAATGCCGCTTGCCTTCAAGAACCATTCGAATTTATTTCCGGAATATTCGGTTCCGTTATCGGTCCACAAACACTGGATCATTTTCCCTGTTTGCTTCTCCACGTACGCTTTGAACTCCACAAAAGCACCAGGTTTCGAGGACATATGTATGCGTCATACGACTGGCATCGTATATGAAGGTAATGAAGTATTTGCTTCCTCCAAGCGATGTCTTCTGCATTGGCCCACAGAGTTCTGAATGAACCAGATCTAGTAGCTCACTTGATCGCCTACCCACCGACTTGAAAGGTAGCTTGTGGTGTTCACGCTCTACATACTTAACACATGTTGGTACACTGAAGTTTTTTTTTCTCAGTATGTCATTCGTCGTCTTTTGACACTGTCATATTAGTTCTTATTTATGCACGCAAATATGGCAGCGCCATCTTTAAGGTACGATCTGGATCTAACGTGATTATGTTGAATGCCTTTATTATATACAATTAACATCTTTGCTAAAGACAGCACCTTCCTAGAGCTCGATTTGGCAATTTAGATGGCGGCGCAATTTGGAACTAATCTGATAATGTCAAGTGACTATATTTTACATTCTCAACAACTTTACTGCGAACGGCAACTCTCTAAAGCTTCATTTGGAAAAGATATTTTACTACGTGGTCCGTTATTTCAAAAATCGACGTGACCGCGTTGTTGAAAAAACAACGTT
>JASCZW010013612.1:0-25077 GCA_034211315.2 Aedes japonicus | reverse complement strand
TAAACGAATTTGGCATAAAGAGATTTAGAAATAGACATACAAAATCATATGATTTTTGTTTTGGTTGCTTCAAAGTACGGTTGCTCATTCTATCCGGTAGCTGGACACAATAATAGGAATTTGTATCTAGCTATTTGACGGCAATAATGATTTTTAAACGACTACTGATAACGACAGCAAGGAGAAGTTTTTCGTCCGATGTTAGCTACGTTCAGGGTCAATCGCCAGCACCCAAACTAAGGGAATATTTCTACTACATCGATCATGAAGGAATGGTAAGTTGAACAAAATGTTGCTTTAAAAAATGTGTATCAAGCATCAACCTGGTTCAGTTTGTCCTAAATATATTATGACCTTGATAGAAACTTTTAATTAATAGTAATTTTATTTAATTTATATTGAGTATTACGAGTTCCCAATTGACTTATTCGCACGCAGTAATCAGATGAATTTAGGAGAAGGGAATATAAATTTGCCCTATGGATCCAATCAATCGATGGCAGATGGGAGTCTACGCGTCATCTGATGTATTCATAGTTGATGAAATTGTTGTTGATAGGAAAAAGTTCAAACATAAAAAGCGAGGGAAATAGTTTTCATCGGTTTTTTTTCATGCGATATTAAAAATCTACATATTGTATTGTCCAGAAGACAATCTATTTTGACAAAAAATTAACGACAGTAGTGTTTTTTTTTTTACGGGATGCCTATATTCAGAGATTCTTTCACTGACCATCCATACTGTAAATATCGACTTTAGTTAAATTACCTGGCATTTCACTTCCAGCTCTTCCTAGATGATGCTCGAATTAAAAACTTCACATCCTGCTTTAAGGAGAAGAAATTCCTGGAATTTTTCTTCAAACGACTGCGCCTGAACGAGGGCGATCGCTACCGAGAGCACTTTCCCTTTGTATCCCCATGCGGTCGTGAACGAAACTACATCCGCTGCGATGACGTTCCCGTTGTGTTCACCCACGTGTTTCGCGATGCGGGTAGGTTTGACTTAAAATTGAAGGTTTTTCTCATCAGAGGTTGTTTTTCAAATTTGTAGAAGGCGCAGAACGGCTTGCATATGCCCACGCGGGAGATCTGCTGAACGTGCCTTGGGAGCCCAACCGGATCTGCATGTTTCCGCTCAGTGGTCGAGTATACCATCCGGCGCCAGAAAGGTACGGCTCTGTGGGTTTGATCCGTTCAAAATTAGCTATCGAGCTGAGTAGGTACTTTAGTTTCCTTAAAGGTGAAGATCAGCCGCCAACACATTTTACGTGGGAGTCGATACAACGCGAACTGGACAGGGAATGGTGGAAAAGTACCTACATCAACCAACGAGGGGAAACGTTAAAATAACGCTACGTTGCTTTTTGTGTGATAAGGGGTGTGATTTTATGATGTAGGAAATTAAAAATTTGTTTCGTTTACAGTTTATTCGTGTTCTGTCTTTGCACTGGCTTGTTTCATGTATGCCTGATAATCGAACGGTTCTCGTGCCTTAACGAAGCCAATCTGATCCACCGGGTCCTTTTTCAAAGGATTGGTCTTGATTGCTTTCTTCTGTGAGGGGCCCTGATAAGGTGCAAATTCGCTCAAGGATTGCTGTATCTCATTTACTAAAACCTTCTCTTTTTGCTTTTGAAGCTTCTTCTCGCGGTCTTTCTGTTTGCGACGTTGTGATTTACTCTTAGATTTTACTCCTACAACTGGTGGAACAACAGGGCGTTTGCGCTTGAGTTTATCTCTGGGGGTGATGCGCTTGATACTGTTCCAATGAGGAAAAGTGCACGGTAGAAGCGTGTGTTCGCGGTGCAGTTGGGTTATCACAGATGTGTCGATAGGTATCCACTGGTACGATTCCAAAGCTGGTTGCACATATTCCACTTTAGAATACAGCTCGCCTAGATCGATAGAAGGGCACGTTGCACTGGCCATGGTATTGCTGGAGAGGATCATGATGGTTTCTTTGTTTTTGATATCGTGTTGCATTATGTGCTCCCCAGGAGGGAAATTCAACAGTAGCTTTAGTGTTTGCCAGAGGTTAGTAACAAGATTTGCCGGTTCGATGTCGTACGTTCGTTTCAATTCATCTTCGATGTCCTTGAGTTCCAAATAATGATGGGAAAGGATAGCATGATTGACTACGTTAATCCGAAGCCGAAGTGTCCTTGAATCGGGCCGAAGAAATTGACGAACCCATTCTCGAATCAATTCACTCTTTGTCATCTGCTCAGCACCGAACTCTGCTTGATATTCCAGTTTGATCGATATGTTTATATAGAATTTCATCTTACGCAGCGATTCGTAGCAATCCATTCGAGATCTTATCAAAAATCTATACTGATCGTCTCCGTCCTTCAGTTTCCATAACTGGAGTCTACTATTTCGATGAGGATGATGTTGGGTTTTTGATTTCGCATCGATCGTGCGAAGGTACTCGTCGAATTGTGCTACCTTGTAGTCGGCTTCGTGAAAGCACATCTGTTCTTCCGTTTTCTTATCCAATGGATTGATGGTATCTTTTTTGGTAATTGACATGAAGCTTCGCACTAGATACTTGTGTGCTTTTACATTTCTCGCGTGCGTGGACATTTGCGTAGGTTGCAATTTCTTCCCAATGCAAATTATATTGCGCTGCTCAACAGTCTGAATGCGGAAAGGCACCATCCATTGCTCATCCATATTGCTTGCAAAGTCCAGAAGATGACAAAGTGTCCCTGAATCAACGACGAACCTCACATCATCGTCTTGCTTCAGGATTGTGTCAACTTGAAGCGAGTCATTTATCGGCATCGAAAAGCGTTGGTCCTCAAAAAAATTGTCCAGAACTCGTTTGTTTCGCCTCAGAGTTTTGCACTGTAGCAAATTCTCGGTGAAAATATTTTTCACAACTCCGTGCTCCACCACATTTTCGGACACGATCTCAAACTGAACTTTTTGTTCGTGTTTCTTGTAATTAAGCCACATTACAGCCGTACTCAACACATATTTCCTCCCGGCGATCTCAGTTAACATATTGCCGGTCTTTTCCTTCCATATAGCCACCACTAGATCGTCCAAATCCTTCTCGATGGAGCTTTTCCTACTGACCAGGTTGTTGTTGAAATAACTCTTGACAAAGCTAGCATACAGAAAAGGTTCCTTGCCTAATTTTTTCTTCAAGGCGTAATACTTCTGTAAGGCTTCCCGATCCTCGGCACTTTCGAAACCTAGTCTCATGTTCTTCCTGTTCAAAACCGTCAGACAATGTTGGTGTTCGGCCCGCGTTAGCATGGAACCACTGGGAAAACCGTCAAACAATTTCATACTTTTGGTTGTATCAATCACCAGCTGTCTTACTTCTAGCCCGGTTCGTGGATCGACGGGATATTCCGAAGCCAATGACTTCTCATCTCGGAACGTATCATTTAGCTGGTGCACTGCATCGATTTCGTTAATGTGCAAATTGAAGATGTCCTCCTCGTATTGGGAAAAGTCGATAGAAAAGTACTCCAACAAACGCTGTTCGCTACGTCGGTTTTGTTTAGACCTATGGTTGCGTTAAATTGGGTTAATAAAATGCAAGATGATAAATTAAAGAAAAATTACCATTCCAAATTCCGATATGCGTCCATGGTGTACGCATGCACCGTGTTTAGTGTTTATGTTTCTTATCCATTTGGCATACAGTATCGGCTACCTTCAGAAACGTTTCAATTTCCGAAGCTGGATTCTGCAATGATATTCTTTCGGCGCACTTTGTCATTTTTGTGCGAAATTAAATTAAACAACAAAAAAGAACAGGAACGGTCCACGCTAAAGGACTAAGCAAACTTTCGTCTATCACGGTGTTTCAGTGATTTTTCGTGTTAAATTCAGTTTTCTCAAAACTATCAAACAATGGATGGATCAGTGTTGAAGGAAGCGTTGAATATAAGGTATAGACAAATCAGAAATTATCTACAAAACAAAACTAAATGCGAACCAATAATTCCACCATCTTCCAGTGATTTGCTCGGCGAACATGGTGCCCAGTTTCAGATCAGCACAAAGTACAACGACCATGGCGAGGAGTTCTTCATGGAAGACGACTACGGCAGTGCAGATGAGGACGAGGATGCCCATCGGAAGATAATGAGCCCTTGGGAGAGAAGTTTCGATGAATTGCGTGCGCAAATGTTTATGGTTTCGGAGTTCGTGTACAAACGGATCACCAAGCAGGGTGTTGGCGATGAGCTGGTGCCGGATCGCGCCCGGGTCACAATCGATTACAATGGGTACTTTGAAGGGGAAACCTATGCATTCGATTCAACTTCGATGCGTGGCGAGTTCAAAACGTTCACCATAGGTAAAGACGAAGTGGTCGGTGGGTTGGAGGAAGCCGCCAAGTCGATGAAACCCAGCGAGGAGGCACAATTTGTGATCGGGTACCAGGTTCTTTTTGGTGAATTGGGTTGCAAACCTCGCATTAAACCGAAAGCCGACGCCTTATTTATTGTAAAGCTGGTTAGTTTCACCGATCCAGGCGATGCAGAGGCCTTGGACAAACTGACCCAGGAGGAGCAAATGACTTTCGCTGTGGTGAAACAGAAAGTTATCGACACCAGAACGCACGCGAAAGACTTCTTCAAGCGGAACATGGTTGCGAATGCGATTAATGACTATCACAAAGCTGTAAACTTCCTGGAACGGTGCAACGTGAAGGATGAAGAAGAGCAGAAAGAGCAAACCGAAACATTGATTTCGCTGTACACGAGTTTGGCCGTTTGCTACAACAAAAAAGAAAATCCTCGCCGGGCCTGCTCTATGATAAACGAAATCCGCCGTCTCGGAAACATTGACCGTATGTCACGACCGTTGTTCCACGAAGGACGAGCTCTTATGAACTTAGGAGACTACCAGCGAGCCAAGACCAGTTTGCTGAAGGCTCAACGGCTAGAACCGTCAAATAAGGACATTGTAAAGGAGCTGAAAGTCCTCAATGAACGCTGGGAAAAGCATCGACAGGAGGAAAAATCCATTTGTGCGCGCGCTTTCGGCTTGAAGGAACGCAAGGATGAGAAGCTAAGCGAAGAGCAGGTGAAGTTTACGGAAACGATGAAGAAGACGCTGGAGGCGTTTGTCGAAGACGAGAAAAGCAAACAGCTTACCCTCCCGGATGGATTGACCAGCAAGGAGATGAATACAGTTCAGGACTTAGCCGACGAGTTTGCTCTTAAGCTAAATCTTTACAAGGAGAACAGCAAGAATTTCTATCGACTTGAAAAGACGCCAGCCGAGAGAGGAAACGATAAGTAAGACATAGAGACGATGAGCATTGAGCTTAGCTCCAACTTGATTTGTACCTTTTACTTTGAATAATAAATATATTTGAAATGGAACTAAAGCAAGATCTCTTTTCTTTTGGAACCCTATACACAGAAAAGTTACAGTAATAACTTATTTATGACTGAATATATTGGTGCGGTGACATGTACTTTTTTTTTAGTATTGTTCAGTTAATTTTAAAGATCAGTTTGCTAATTTTTGACATATCGCTAAAGGTTAAGCAGTACCGAGAAATCGGTAGATAAAATTGATTATATTTTTAAATGAGCCCGGTATAACAATTAAGTGTGTATAACTGAGATTCGAGACGTGAAAAGCGGTTCCATGTTCGGCGTGAAAGGTATATGAAGTATATTTAGACGACTTGATAATCGGAAGCGTTAATGTGAAGGAGGAGGTTGATGGATTGTTTGAGTATCTGCGACGGATGTTTGACATGACATCACTTGGCACTGTTCGGCCCATCCTCCGAAATCTCGAAAGAGACTGAATGTAACACGCTGAGGTTGATCCAATACACTCAAAGCTTGTTTCGAAAGTTGCGGGTGGAGAATTTTCAACCAGCAAAGATCCCCATGCATACGGGATATACCTCGGAGTATCTCGACAGCAAATTGTTCGACGACCCGTCTTTGTATAGAAGCCTATTTGGGGCGCTTTTATACCTAGCAATGAACGCTAGACCCGACCTGTCCTTCGGGCTTCTAGAGAGAAAGGGTAGTCAACCTAACATCATGGATTGGTCTGAAGCAAACCGTATCCTCCAGTACCCCTTGGTCAGAAGTCAGGGAGTTAGGCACTCTGCCACGTTGTGGCTACTCTGAGAAAAATTCTATCGTTATACCGACAATTTATTAAGATGACTATTTCATATAATGGTTACAATAACCATGAAAAAGGACGAATTCACCACGTACATTACATTCTTGACTAAGATCATGGTAACAAGGACTATTCCGACATTATGGTTAATGTTGAATCCACTATTTTTAATGGTTCACTGGCGTAAGAAACCTATCGACATTCATAAAATTTCCCTTATGAAACTTCATGAGCCCACTAAATTTTGATTTCATAAGGCCCATATGACGTCCATGTGTGTAACTGTGATCCCGGATAAAAATAACCATACAATTACAATAAAATAATATAAAGTAACATTTAAATCTATTGCCGACCATGAATCTTATTGTTCATGTATCAGTTGAATGAAAAATTAACATTGTCATTACAATAGATCTACTATTCACCCTATATGCTAGAATTTTCAACAAATGTGAAACAATAAAATCAAAAGTAATTGACTCAAATTTGTTCGGAGAAAAACGATTTTGTCTATAGTTAAGATACATAACAACCCCCTGATTCTATTGTCGATGACGCAATTTACATTAGATTCTATTGTGGAAACAATAACTTTCATTGTCATCTTATCGTCATGAACAATATAGTCAATTTTACATACGATTGATTCTATCATATGGTTACAATACATTTAATTGTAAATCTATGAGAATTTTTTTTACGGGATTCCCTCAGTTGATTGTTATAATTTTCTAAAGTCAACCGTATCAATTTCATAAACCGCCTTATGACTTCCATGACTGGAACTGTACAAAAAGTCTTGTAAGGTATAGACACTCAAGTAATAGACCGGACAACGTGCCGCCATGTTGTATCCAAAACGAACATTTCGACAAAAAGTTTTCATAAGGGCCAATGTCGCAAACGTAAACAATGACTTTTTCCGCGAAATTCTCGAGAATGCTAACTTAATCATAGTGAATTATGACGATGATTGTACAGAACAGGAGTCCCCCATTATAATAGAAGTGGTAGTTTACTTGAGCGAGTTAGCATTTTCAAGAAATTCGCAAAAGAAGCCATTGTTTACGTTTGCGACATTGGCCCTTATGAAAACTCCATGTCGATTTCCTCGCATTTCCCATACGCATACATGGCATTTCACCCAAGTGCGCCTCTCACATGCATATTGCTTGCCTCCTCTGGGGATGAACCAGTTGCCACACTGGCGAGCAAATCACCACGCTTACGATGAGTGCAAAACAAGCCAAGTGTGAGAGGGAGTCTCTTGAGAGCATTTGTGGTGAAAATTTGAGAGCACGCTCTCGAGTGAAATGAACGAATTGTGCTCTCGAGCGCACCCACCTAGTTCTCGCTGGTGTCCTCTTGAGAGACCGCTCTGCAGAGCCAAATCTTTAGAAAATCTTCAGTGCCCTTTTTTATGCATGTTTCCAAACTTAAGAGTAAAAGTTGTGAGGATTTTTTCAATTCCTATGTGAATGACTTAGATGTATAACTACTCCACCTAAGTTGTTAATCGATATACAAGGAAAAAACGTGATAATAAGATAATAATGGAGAAATATAAGGCTTATTTATTTAGTAGTTATTCGTTTCGAGTGTTGATGGGGCACATTCGAAACTGTTCAATGCCTTACCACATGTTTCGTCTTGGGGTTTTTTGGGAATGGAGAATGTTCTTATGATAGGTAAGAGACCCCTCCCTTCTCTGAAAGGGGAGACTCCCATACAAATGAAACACAAATTTCTGCAAAATTATTGAAACCAAATTGGGCATGTGGGGTTTTCGGGAGGCGAAATTTTTTTCTATGGTGATTTGAGACCCCTCTCTTCTCTAGAAGGGGGAAGGAGGCTCTCATACAAATTGAACTAAATTTGGCATGTGGGGGTTTTTGAAGGCAAGATTTTTTTTCTATGGTGGTTCGAGACCCCTTTTTTGACTGGGGGGAGGTGCTCTCATACAAATGAAACAAAAATTTTAACCAAACATGAGAACTATCCAGGCAACCGAAACACAAATTTGTATTATTCCGATAGGCAGCAGGTTCGGATAGAAGATAGAACCCCTTCTTATTCAAGAATGGGGGCTGTTTCAGTTATTCTTAGTGCTAAATTATGCACAAGAAGTTAATATCAGATTATGAACGAGAAAACTACGTTCAAACTGACAGGACACGGTGTAGTTTGAAGATAAATGTTTTGTCTATGACATGCTTCAACACAAAAAAAAAGCCATGGTAGACACTGACGATCCGAGGATTAAATTTAAAACACACACCTACGTTTTATTTTACAGACATAACACACATTAGCAAACGAAAATATAACAAAAATTATAAAAAAAAAGCGCCAGTTCTATTAAATGTTCATTCATTTGGTTCAGCTTGCATGAAATAGAATGATAAACTCTAGATTTAAATTTTAAATGGGCGTTATTGCAGAATCATCATATCTAGAAACCGCTGAAGAAAGTATCAATAACTACATCTCATTCAGCGGAAGAAAATGTTTACATGTTGAAGCTCAATCTGTTATAATAATAGATTTATTAAGATAAAAATGAAGAATGGCACTGGCGTTCCCATTGTTTTAATTTGAAATTCTGTCGAGTATAGATCTGTCAAATTACATAGCTTTTGCTCGCTTTAACAGTTGCATCCCAACAAGACGCCAGAAAAAGATGTCCAGACTCGGTTTCGTTCTTATTGCTCCATTTATTCGTATTCTCGCTCAGTTATCTTTGTTCTATGTAGCTTACTATTTATAAATAATACGGAAAGATCTATCCTTGTGCTTCTTGATGTTCTGCAGCCATGTAGTACATCTCGATGCTGATGATGCTGTCAGTGGCCGAATTCGGGATGGATCCGGTAATTGGTGACCGGTATGCACACCTCGGAAGAGTGGCGACTTCCGATGGCCCGTGATGCGCTGGGGAATATCACTTACCCGCAGACGAGACATAGCTACAAGCTGGCGAGTCTTTGGCGGCGTACGCGATCTCCTACATCTACCTGGACGTAACACCTTCGTTTAAAGGATATTAGGTCATTCAAGTAAAAAAGAACGCACCATATTACAATCTCGTTTTTTCACTTTGGTCTTTCATGTGACGAATAGTTACCAGAACCTCAAACAGAGTTATTGTGTGTTTTTATTGTGTTATTGGTTTTTGTAAGCAAACATTTAAGCCTATTCAGCTAAGAACTAATTTTTTTTGTGGTTAGGCTTCATTCCATACAATTTACAGA
This sequence comes from Aedes japonicus, assembly GCA_034211315.2. Classification (NCBI taxonomy): domain Eukaryota; kingdom Metazoa; phylum Arthropoda; class Insecta; order Diptera; family Culicidae; genus Aedes; species Aedes japonicus. The sequence goes on along the minus strand of JASCZW010013612.1, from coordinate 15,697 downwards.
AAAATCTCACTGGGCTCAACCACCATGGATTTCCTTAGACAATTTCACGATACTGGAATACAAATTTAGTCGGTTGGATTAGGCTTACTTATAACAAAGAAGAATGCTAAGATGGAACAGTTGGAGCAAAAAAAAAATCATTTCAGTGTCCTTTTCAATAATTATTTTCGGGCCCTTTCGAATGAGCATTCCCCTGTTAACGGAGTGCAAAATCTTTTTTTGCACATGCCGTTCCCTCGTTGTTTGCTAGATCAGCCGCGTCAGCATATACGAAATCAAAACAAAGCAGTGAAGTGGAAAAATTTATGCCGTGTTGTGAAAAATGACAAAAATCTGCTGTGTATCTGGCTGTTCCTACCGTTCTGGCATGCAGATATCTCTTCATGCATTCCCGAACAACCCAGACACGTAAGTAAGGTTGAGGTTGAGGTTGGCGATAAAATGTAAGGTTAGGTTACAGTTCGTTCCATTTGTGTTTGTTCGTGAAGAAATCACGGATTCAAGATGTTCGCTCGCACCACCGCCATTTTCCACACCGGAATGACCAACCTAATCCCGATGGAATCCTCGATGAGAACCTGCCCTTGAGCCTGACAAATCGCAACAAGTTGACCGCCATGTTTTTCATTTTCCTCGGATCCGGACTGGGAACTCCGTTTTTTATTTTGCGTCGCTATCTGCTGAGCAGTAAGGAGGTGCGCAGTCTATGATGGAAGTGCTGTGCTATTATAATGAAAAAAAAACCGAGTGTTCTAGTTTAGACTGGAAATCAGTTCATACGATTGGAAACTCTTGTTCTGATAAGATCTAAAGTTCAAGTGTAATAGAGACGTAATATCATACGAGCAGTTTGAATTTACTTTCCCTACCACTCTAACTATGCTTAATGGAAGACAAGTTTCGTTAAATTTATTGAATAATTTTTACATAATTTTTCAATTATTTCCAGGTTAACTACTTGGGAACGATTTTGCGATCAGCAGTACAGTAAAAATAAGCGCATATGTTCATTGCATTTTGAGCCAGCATGCTTCAAGAACATGCATGCGTTTAACAAGAGGTAAGTTATCAAAATTGTAAAAAAAATTGTAAAACCAGTTTTATTTCACACTTTGTGTCTGATCGCAAATGATTAGAGATTAAATCGATTAATTATATAATTTTTTGGGGAAACTCGAACGATGCATTCTCTATTTTTTCTTATATTGATAACAGGTTGCTACCAGGATCCGTTCCAACAATTAAAATACCTCCAGTACTACTCCAGAAGTTAATTGAGGATAGCCATCTTGAATTTCTCGAGGAAGAATTCCAGCACGTACTGCTTCATTTAAATAATGACCAACCAACAGAATCTCACCATACCCATGATCATACGGCGGAAGAAATAGGTTCGTATATACAGGTTTGACTCACACATGACCATTTCATCAAGTTTCGTAAGGCCACTAATGGACAAATACTATCTCTTATCTAAAGGCAACGCATCTGTGGGTAACAGGATTTTTGTTGCAAGAAAAAGCAAGTGACACAAATAATAAAGTCCTTGATTTAAGTTGACATTTAATCGATTTCCTTAATTCATAATTTTTTTTATATTCCTTAGATTATCATGAGCTTTACAAAACCGAACGGCGGCATCACCATCGTACTAAACGTCGACATCAAGATATGATTCGAGCAAAAAACTTAAAAATAAAAAATTAAAAAAGCAATTAAAGGCCAAACAAAGTAAAGACGCAAAGGACCGAAAACTAATCCGAAAAATTAAAAAATAATCCGGTGCTATATGAATCGATAATTAATGATAACAAAAAAAATATGGGCGAAGGTACACCCATATGCGCCGCTTCGTCACCGCGTTGAAATTAACTTCCGGAGTAGGATATAAGACATTGCGTCGATCTAAAGTTCTTTGCATGCCGCACCCAAAGACGGTATTGCGTTGGCAGGACGCCTGTCAAGATCGCTCCCGGATTTAATCAAGAAATTATCGACAGAATGGAGATAGCAGCTCAGAACATGCCTTTGGAAGACAAAGTTCTAGCTTTGCTCATAGACGGGATGTCTTTGAAACCGATGCTGCAATACCATTCAGGATCTGATATATTTCATGGACTGCCGGATAATGGATTACTCCAGGAGTATGAAGACAATGATCCTGCCAAATTGGCAACAGAAGGAATAACTTTAATGGTCCGAAGCATTCTCGGCCATTTTAAACAGGTTTGTAAAACTCTATGTTATTTTAACTATCCTGATTTGTGATGTGATTTGTGATGCGGACATTAATATTTAACAAAATTAATAAATTTTATGCCTATTTCAGCAAAATAGCATTTGATCTAAAAAAATAAACAAAAATCATCCACTTTACTCTTACTATAATTGTTTTCATTTACTTACATTTCAGGTCATAGGGTACTTTACTGCAAATAGTACTCTAGGTAGTTCACTGCAGAAATCTCTAGTCTGTGATGCTATTAGACTCTTGCGGAAAGCAGGATATCATCCTGTTGTGCTGGTCATGGACCAGCATTCGACGAACCAGAAAATGGCTGAGGATCTTGGAGTAACTGTTGCACATCCAGTTTTCAGTGTAGACTCCGTTGAAATTGTATGCATGTACGACAATCCACATCTTCTGAAATCATTTAGAAACAACCTTTCGGCAAAGAATATTCTTCTTGATGGAAACATTATTTCATACAAGTACATCAGAGATTTGTTTTACATTGATGCGACAAATGTTCCAAGAATCGTTCCGAATTTGAGTAAAAAGTCAATAATTCTACCACCGTTCAGTAAGATGCATGTAGGCCTAGCGACAAAAACAATCAGTAGAACGACGGCAAAAGGACTAAACTTCTACATCGAGGAAGGAAAAATTTCCCGAAAAGCACTAGGAACAGCTTCGTTGGTCGAAAATATGGATAGTCTATTCGACAGTTTCAATTCCCGATTTGAATTTGATAATGTGAAGGTTTGTAAAAAAGATGAAATTTTTGGAAAGAAATATTATGGTTTATTTCCATTTTAGCCATTGCGTGCTGCAATCTCTGATAAAGCGATCACTGGAAGTTTTTACAAACATCCAAAGAACTACTTTTGCGGATTGTATTTGTTCCTGCAACCTCGTTCAACGCGTCTACGGTAAGTAAACTAAAAAGCATAAAAATCACATTAATCAAAATAAGAGACCGCATAAAAGACCTATGCATACATTAATCCTTTAGAACATAGGACTGTTATAAGGACGCTTTCAAACTTTACTTGTTCACCTTAAAGAAACTTGACTTTAAATTAATAAGTTTACAACATACTAAATCCTGTCCTGATTTTTTCAATCTCAAAGGCATTGCAAGAAGCCCAAAAACTGACTACCGTTCAACGATCACCGCCGTGTATTTCTGGATATATCCAAAATATTAACGCCGTCCGTTTACTATGGAATATAGTCAAAACTTTTCGCTTCACTCATATACCAATGAATAGAATATGCCAGGATCCATTGGAGAACGAGTTTGCCCGTATAAGAAGAGCCTGTGGCAACAATGATGCCCCAAATGCGTTTCAGTTTGGAGCTGCCTTGAAACTAGGTTGTGTTAAACGATCAATAGTCGAAGTGGCCAGCATAAATCGTTCTGCAAACTGTGAGGATGACATGCTTGAACATATAATCGACGACGTAGATACGAGTATGAACATTGATGTAGAAGAAAAGGATCCTTTGGAGTGTTCTGGTACTGATCTACTGCGACGCAGTTTCGATCCCATTCAATCCGACGACGGAATGCCCGATGCACCCGAACTCAATGCTTTAGTCTACATCATTGGGTTTGCTCTTTCTAAATTACCTCATGACACATGCAAGACTAACATGAATTTGACTCATACCGATAAGCAAACTAATAAAGAATGTTATAAATTCACACGATTAAAACATCAGCTTAATGCGCTCCATTATCAATACCCCAATTCCGTTGCCTTAGAAATCGGTGTGACACTTTTAGTAGCATTTAAGCAGAAGTTCTTGAAGTTTTTCAATGAATCTCGAAAGCTGATTAAAACTCGACTAGCGGAATATGTTAATTACGATGACTTCGAGTCAACAATGTGCCAAACGTGTTTCAATAATTTTCGTAACAGAATTCTTAACACGTTGTTTAAAGGACAGTTGACGAAATGGCAGAACACATTAACAAAGCAAAGTCGTAAAAATGGATTCCGGAGAAATGCGAAGGCCCGCCGAATGAACCTCGAAGAAATAAAGGGTACAGGAGAAAGAACGAAAAACTGCAAGAATACCAAACGACTAAAAATATCAAACAAAGTGCCACCAACTAGGAAAACTGGAAAAATTAGAAGAAAACCGGGAAATACTAACAACGGCACCACAGGAAAAAGAAGGAGCTTGCGGGTAGAAGGGAAGATTGTAACCGTGACCGAGAATTATCTGGAAACGAGTCTGGAACAACACCTGAAATTGTACCTTACCGAGAAGCACTGCCAGAACCTGCCAACCTCAGGTTCGGATATGGAGAAAACACAATTAGTGATAGAAGCGCTTGAGAAATTGGTCGCGTCTTTTCCACCACAAGCAGATATCAACGTTCAGAACAGGTATTTTAATTTCAAGCAAATAATATTCACAATTACAACATGTGAACAGTATACTACATAAATAGTATATTTTCTTCTCCTCTTTTAGGGATTGCCATCACATTCCAATGGACGAAATATTTTCGACATTCTCCAGATTTGAAGATGAACTGCAAAAATTATACAACAAGTACAAATATTATAATGAGAGGCATTTGGCTCATATTAAAAATTTGGTTTCCTGGCAAGTGGCTTCAAATATTATAACTGATGACCAAAAATATCGTATGCTGCTATTCTTAGAAGAAAAAATTGTTCCAGAGGAAGAGAAGGGACTGGTAAATTTGTGTGATGTTTTCTTTTGTTTGTTTAAAAAAACTAATTTATATATTTTTTCAGACCGCAGATTTTACAACCTCTGTACTCCTCTATGAGTGGGCTCTTCGTATTTTTATGATGGCTCATAGATTCGACAATAGAGAATCTGCCATTAAACATATAAAACTCAGGATGCGGCAGCTTCTCACGAAATGGCAAACCAGCAATGAAAGGTAAGGATTCAGTTAAATTAATATAACACACCTAAAACGCTTTATTATTTCAAAGGTTACAGGTAAACTACATCAATTGGATAATATCCGATGCACCACTTCGCTTACTGCTGAAGGAGGCACTTGTTGGAATCAATAACCAGAAAACTCACCACAGCCGCTAGCACAACATGCAATTCCACATGCTATCGATGATCCACATGCTATGATGAGCAATCAGATGTCCGGTATGGTCCAACAGCCGTTGATGTTCACGAGTCCACCAGTGAGACTAGAGATTTCACCACAGCTATCAATTGCTACTGCAGCTCAACCACCACTTATCCCGATGCAATCGATGATTCCATAAACAATCATTACTGTCGATCCGAATGGTGCATCAAAAGGCAAGCTTAGCTCTAGTATTCTCAGATCTTCAACGCTACCGATCGTAACCGGCGCAAACATCGCGTTTTCCCCCGCGGCAAAGCATAAAGGCTCCACCAAACTGCAGCGTTATTTTTGCCGCCGCCGCAGCGAAATCGCCGCGGTGAGATTACATGGCGGGTTATGGGAGCGCTCAAACCGACGCGATGCGTTTTAAATCGCGTTGGTTTGTGCGCTCCCATAAGCTTCGCCATATATCTCACTGCAGCGATTTTGCTGTGGCGGCGGCAAAAAAGCTGCAGTTTGTGGAGCCTAATCGTGGCGAAAAAATCGCTGATGATATCACATGCTGGCTTGTGGAAGCGCACAAATCAACGCGAATAAAAACCGCACCATTTCGGTTTGTGTGCTCCCATAAGCCACCATGTAATTCCATTCAGGCAATTTTTTCGACGTGATTATCTGCTGCCGCGGCGGACAAACGTTTCAGTTTGCGTAATCTTTTAAGCGAAGCTTCCCAAGTGGCATTGGCCCTGACTGCCATGGATTTCGGAGGCCGGCTAGAATACGTTCGTTATTGCCAATGGCACTGCAATGCGAGAAGATTCTGGCCACCTTGCCACCGAAGTTAATTCCAGCGTCCTTTCGTAAGAAAACCCGACACGGATCGGTCGACAGCTTGCGGCACTTATTCACTTATGCAAACATTATTTTTTCACTCATTTTGATTTTGAAATGTATCATCGTAGCTTCCTTTGATGACAAGCGTAAACTTTGACTAAGGCCAGGCGAAAAAGGAACAAGTACACTCAACCAAATTACCTTAGTATAATTATAAGTTTAACCTTTTGAAAAATAGAAGAACGATCATTTTTTGTTTTCATTAAGTCGACACAAATTTTTCATTAGGGCCTAACTGACAACCGTAAACAATGGCTTCTTCCTTAAATTTCTCGTTATTGAAAACTCGCCTGATCAATCCACCACGATCATTTCGAAGAGGAAGTGTTCACCTATCCGATAGAATTGGAGGCTTGCATGGGTAGCTTTTGTGCCACGAGAAATTTACGGAAGAAGCCATTGTTTACGTTTGTCAGTTAGGCCCTATGAAAATTTTGTGTCGAAGTATATTATTTTTATAAGATAATATCATATCTAGGGTTTTTTTCATTAGGGCGAATCTACAATTGAGAGATTCTCTCCGGGCTCGCTCTCTTTCATTCATAAAACAATAACCTTTACGTTTTTTATTCTAATATTTGTAGAAAATGCTAGCTAACACTGTTGTGTCTCGATCTGTACTAAATAATCCCTCAAAAATTGTAAATCGGCGCTGTAATGAATGAAGAGAGCGAGCCCGGAGAGAATTCTCATTTGTAGATTCGCCCTAATGAAAAAAACCCTAGATATAATGTGTTATGTTTTTCATCAAGCTTTGATGTGAAAAACTCATAAGGCAAATCTTTTGAATTCAGAGCAGGTTGCTAACATCTATATCCACTACCGATGAGAAAATAATAACTCCCTGTATCTGTTTGTGCTATTTTGTTTGTGGAAGAAAGCAGATCCCAGAAAAATACGCTAGAAGCCATTATTACTTTGAACCTTTTGACTATTTTGTCTAGCGCCATAAGTAAACGCCAGCTGGAAAGTAAATTATTCGAAGAAGCTTTTTCATTAGGGCCTAACTGGCAAACGTAAACAATGGTTTCTTCCGTAGCCAGTAGAGTGTTGTATTTAATAACAATTTTATAGATTCAACCATCAAACATACAGGTCCGACATAAGTCATTTCAGATTGCACTAGCTGGATAGCTTTCTCCTCGTTGAAGCTGTTGTAGTATCCGACTGGGATCGTTTTGAATACGCATGGGTTGCTTTTGTCGTCGTATGCGATAGGACCATGACTAAAATTGATGGGTTTTTGCGTTCTTTAAAGCTCGTAACAAGTCCAACCACGATCTACTTACTGCCTACCAGCGGTTTCATTTCGGCACAATACATCCACCGGTGTTTCATATTCGTACTCGTAGTGAATCTGCTGCACCTACGTATTGGAAATGGCAATCCGCCTTGTTATCTGCCATCTGATCTGCTTTGTCAGACAGTACATATGTGTAACCGTGATCAGCTTGTCCGGGATCTTCTTATGAGTGGCCTTGAGGGCGATTCACGTTGATTCATCCTGATAAATGTCTTCGAAGGCACATTCTGCGGAAGAGGAGTGAGTGATTTGCCTTGTTAACAAATGTTTTTCCCCGTCGCTACTTACCTACTTGATAAAAACGGCCCTACAGGGAGAAAATCCAGCGCTGCTTCTACGGGACATGCTTGCCGGAAAAGTTATTCACAATAGTAAAATAATAACAAATGCGTGAAATGTGGGTTAACCACAGGAGTTTTGAGTCCTTATTCCTTCCCGAGATTGGCCGGCTGACTCAGGCGGTTTTTGTTTTCTGTCGGTCTTCGGGTGCAAAAACAGACATCACACTGACGTTTCTCTTTGTCAATCTTGACAATTAAAGATGTGTCGAAAAATTATGATACAAATTGAAAGGGCCCGAGGGTCGATCACAAATTACGCTTGCGATTTCTGAAAAACTCACGAGTATGTAATCGCTTATAACAACGGTTTTCTTGATAAAAGAGGACTCACTAAAACTTTTCAATTGGCTGCAAACTAATAAGTTCCACTAGATTTCGGAGCTACGTCCAACCAATCCGTCAATCACTGTAATTAAAGATGGCCTTCATCTTAACATATTACGTAACGGGGGAATCCCTACTTATATTAGGATAACGGGATGTAATGTTAGCTTAGCTCCTTCATTTGTTCAAAATGTGTCATTAATTTAGCAATAATCAACAAAATCATGTTGCTTTTAGGATGACCGATGTAATCCAAAGCAATTGAGACAATATTAATCATCTTATAGTTGTTCACTTCCGTGTAATTTTCGAAGTTGCATCCAAGAATAGACCCAATTAGGCGCCTGTTGACCGACATTAAATCCACATCCCTTGAAAGTTTCTGACTTTATAAAAGGAGTTTTTCGTGATACCTACTACCAAATGTCTTATCTTAGCAAGTGTAGAGCTAGTTGAATCTCAGCTTGAAAACTTTAAGAGTTATAATCAAAAATGTAATCGATGGTTGCATAACAGGCTGAGTCAAGGGACACATACCCTATTACTTCAAAATTTTGCAGATCATTTTTTTGGTCTTGCTATACAATCTGCAGTCATATCAGAGAAATGTGTCTTGCTTCGCGATCAGATTCAAATGGGTATTTATAATACGTGGCACTGCAATATTTAAAGAGAAGATTCAACATTTCTCACCCAAAAAGTTTCAAAAACAAACTATTTGAGGAGTAAATAGTTCTTCTTTTATGCAATTTTTCCAAACCTCTGATAACGACGTTTCAAATGACGCCAAAATGGCTAACCAGTTTATATATGAAGATCATTAATTTTCTAACCGGCAAGCAAATTCATTTTGAATCGGATATTTTTGCATGGTTATCGTTCCGCTTCGGGTCCCTTGCGTTCGGAGCCTAACACTAGTGTTCGCCGTAGAAATACCCTTACTGACTGAGTCTCTGAATACTCTGGCTTTCCTGTCATTAAATTTGTGAGAGTTGGCGACTTATTTTTGTTTGTTGTTTACACGCTAAATGAACAGTGGATACATGTCAAATAAAACGGGCTTGACTAAAAAATATCAAATTATTAATTAAAGCTCTAGGGGCGATTCACTCCGGGCACACCATGCAAAAACATTTCTGACACCATTGGTTCTATCTGAGTACATTCGTTAACTGGTAAAGCAGTCGGTATACCGTATAGCGCCAAAAAGCAAAGATTTTTACATTACAGCCCACCTGGGTCGCACTCAGGCACATTCAGATGCTTATATTTGTACAAAGTCGATACAGTCGGTACAGTTGATGACTGGTAATCACACAACTGATGAATATATTGGCACAAAACATAGTGATTTCCTCCTTGCTTAAGCTCAAAAAAATAATAAAATTCACTGTGTTGGCCAGATGTAATTACCCAATGCATCATATAGATGAACTGAGGAATTCCATTTTTTATCAATTTTATAAAAAGAAACAATGTTACTTTTCGAGTTTAGAGTAGCTCCAACATAATATGATTTCTTCACATTTTCGCTTTCCCCTCTTTTCAAATGTTAGTCTAGAGTTATAAGTTTTGTCATTGGACCTCAGCCTTGGTCTGTACCCGAATAGAAATGGTGATGTAAAAAATATTAGCAGACATCTTCCAAACATTAAATTTGAATGTGGGTTGTCGTATTCTAAATGTATTCAGAGTTCAAAGTAACGCCCTAGTACATATAAATACAACATATATAAACTTCACACTAAAAACAAACGTATTGATGATGTTAAATTTAACATCAGAACACGTCTTATAAAACTAGAATCTAAAATTACATGACAATCAAACGTTATGTATGTGTGAAATGTTGTGTACCTAAGACATCTAAACACATCTGATGATATTATAATTGGCCGTTACCTTAGAAATAAACTTCATTCTACTGTAAAAGAATGCAGGTCTACAGCATTAGAAAACTTCTTACAACATAAGAATGAAACGTTACAATAGAATCAAAGGTCTTTGTGAAGTAAAATGTTGTATTCATAATAAGCCAGAATACATCTTGTGTCATGACAATCACACGTTGCGTTGAAATCCATGTTCTTATAGATGTAAAATTTTGTACTCATAAAATATCGGTAAATATCTGATGCGATTAGAATTAAGTGTGAATTGTATATGTTTTGGCGATATTGGTGCATATTTACTTTATGTACTTTACTCAACACCCGAATAAAAATTTACCTTAGCCTAACATGTGATTTTGATGCTTTCAGATTATTTGGTTTTAATGTTATTATCTACAACTGAAAACATCCGGAAACGATACACCGTCACGTTTTCTACATCTGAATGCATCATACATCATCTCTTTTATTGGATAAAATCGACACTTGAAAACATATGCAAGATGTTTATTCATAACCTTTAATACATCTGAAAACATCAAAAATCCTTTGACTGTGCTGTTTTATTCAAATACATTTGAAAACATCAATATGCTTTGATATCTTAAAACATCAGAAAAACATTTTATTTGAATGTCAAAATCATGACGTTAAAGGGACATTGGATTAGAAAAAATTTGTTTGAAAATGTCTGATGTTAACATCATGTTACCTTGCCTAAATACAGCGAAAACGATCTGATTTCTAATGTTCAACGTAAGATGTACATTTGAAATTCATGTTGATGTAGACATTGAAATCAGACATCAGCCTGATGTAATTTTTTATTCGGGTAGGTTAGAAATAGGTAGAAAACTAAAAATTTCATGAATCTGTGTAAGTTATTTTCGTTTTACGAATGTGCCCCATGACTGTCCAAAACTACCCCACGTACGGAACACATCCGGACAAATATGTATTTTTCCGAAATGCAAATAAACAACTCAAAATTGCATAAACGTACACCTTTAACACACTCTTATGATGCTTAGATGTCCAAATGACAACTAGAATGAATTCAGGATCTCTGGCGACGTTCACAAAATATATGAAAAATTGTAAGAAAAAGTGTCCAAAACTACTCCCCTCTCCCCTATAATATGTGAATTTTTAATCAATGTATTAATTTTAAATTCAAATATTGTATGTAGTTAAGGCCACTGCTTTATATGGAGCCGTCCTATTGTGCACTTGCTTAGCAAAGCGCAGAGCGTTTTATCCGTCGTCGCCAGGAAATACATTATGGTTACGGTTGTGGCGCTTTTAACCACGCATAAGACACCCCCACTCCCATTCCTTAAACATTAATCTATTTATCCTGTATAGGGTGAATGTTAGGTTCCTATAGTTGCTTATGGAGTCTCCATTTACAACTATAGAAATCTAATGCTTCAAAGGTACCGCAACAATTGCAGCCTTACCCTATGCAAGATAATGTATTTTCAAAGGTAATATTATTGCCTATGGTTTCGTACATGCTCCATTACAAGAATCTGCAATCCTTTATTCCCAAGGTCAAATTTATACGTTATAACGAACATATCAAAACCGAAATGAATAAAAATGGAAACCGGAACCTGAACGACAAACAATTCACAAACGCGCTTGCTAATCTACTTATTTGGAGAATCAACATCAGTGTATCTAACCAGTTAACGCACTCCAGAGTTCTCTGGGGTGCGGTTCTCTGTATTCACTGCAGTGCGTTTCAGAGCGCTTAGTTTACTCGCCAGTGGCTTTCAGAGGCAAGTGATTTAATTTCACCGCGCAGCTCTTTTCAAAAACTACAGATAAAGGAAGAGTGTGGTGAGTATGCTGCTGCGTGCAGCGCTCCTGCATGGACAAAAAGAAAAGAGGAAGTGGTATATGGAAGAATCCAGGTTGAAAAAAGAAGAAGACACCGAGTGGTGATAAATCTGACAGCTCCCATGTTAAAGTATAGGACGAAACTTTTAAAATGATTCTAGAAAATTCAAATAAAATTCTAATTAAAAGCGGTTTGTTGTATGATGTAAGAAAAATCCAAAACTACTAAATAAAGACATTTTCAGAAAAATAAAAAATAAATCAAAATAATGCCCCTTTTCTGCAGTTTAGGATTTTTCTTACATCATACAACAAACCGCTATTAATTAAAATTTCATTTGAATTTATTAGAAGCATTTTAAAACGTTCGTCCTATACTTTAACATGGGAGCTGTCAGATTTATCACCACTCGGTGTCTTCTTCTTTTTTCAACTTGGATTCTTCTATTCGCTCTTGTCTCCCACTGAGGAGAGGGACAAGTATGCCCATACGATTTGACAGTTGTTTTGGATACATCAACTGTGCCCAGGGAGCTGGCGAGAAGTCATTTTGCTTTAGCCAACATCTCTAACATCAAAACGTCAAAAGATTCATTGTTTGTAAACAATACTGGGGCTCATACCCGTAGAAACAAACGTCAGACGGGCCTTATTCAAATAAGGCCCGCGATATGTTGCATACTGTCAAACGTTAGTAACAAGGATAGGGTTGCCAGGCCCCTGACTGTGCCAGACTCACGTTGTCCGGTCTATTACTTGAGTGTCTATATTGTAAGGTTCATTAAATAACCTTATGAAAATTAGCCACAAAGAAAAGGATTGAATTTCATAACAATACCTTATGAAATGCCATGATTTTTATCACAACCTCTTCCAATGGTTTGTTTATGGCAACCGTATAAGTTTCATTGAACAGCCCTATGAAATTTATTTGTTAATGCTATGGACGTCACATGCATTGGTTATACTAATTATTAATATTATGTATGTATTATGTTATCTTTTTTTTTAATTAAATTCTACTGAAATATGCATTCTACTTAAACTAACTTTGTGGCTTGAAAAAAATGCCAATGCAAATCATTTTATAATACCGCCACTGCACAATTGATGTTCATTTGTGTAAAATATTCTGACGAGATTTTACGTACGGATTAGCACTATTCTTTATAAAAATTATGGGCGAATAAGTTTCTTCACGATAGACCTCATACATATTTAAAGCAGAACAACAACTGAAAGCAATGCACTGGCAATGCACTTGTTTGCCCAAGGAGGTTACGATATCTATAAAAAAAACTTTACCAAACTTATCCCAAGAAACCACGAGGCTGTAATAGCGTGCATATATAGGGCATATGTATTACGTCTAGTGCATCATTGAAGTTGAATTAAAGCTGAAAAGGGCTCCACTAAGATCGAACTATTGCTATATCTTTTGTAATGCCATAAGACATTGCTAAAAGTAGCATTATTGCATTGGTAATGCATCACTACATTTTCAAGCTTATCTAACGCTTTAATACTACCTAACAACTGTTGAATCACCGATGTTGATTTTGGGTTGAATAAGTGTAATAATATAATGCTTGTGGTTACTTGGGATAGTTTCCGGGGTTAATTTCCTTCGTCCTGTTCTACTTTCCACAGTTGAGGGAAGTATATAAGCTCGGGTATACCGGAATCGACAGGATTGAGAATCCACCTAAAGTAAACAAAAATAATTTGGGGCGTGCTTTTTACCATTTCATACATTTACCTTATGATTATTGTACACAAACGAAATCAGTCATGGAAGTCATAAGGCGGTTTATGAAATTGATACTGTTGACTTTAGAAAATTATAACAATCAACTGAGGGAATCACACCAGCAAACACAGGATCGTATATAATAGCGGATAAGAGTGCAAAATGGAGGCGATTTACGTACATTTTACATGAAGTCAAATGGACGCATGTGCGTGTAGCGCCTCCACTTTGTACTTATATCCGCTATCATATAGGATATTGTTTTTGCTGGGCACAGTTACACACATGGATGTCATATGGGCCTTATGAAATCAAAATTTAGTGGGCTCATGAAGTTTCATAAGGCAAATTTTATGAATGTCGATAGGTTTTTTACGCCAGTGTAATGCTTCGCTAGCCGAACAATTCTAGACAAAATCGTCAAAAGGTCGAAAGTAACATTTGTAAACAATGACTTAAAACGTAAGTTTCCTGGAAATGCCAGGTTGTTAACATCGACATCCACTACCAACGGAAAGGTAATAACCCCTTGTATCTATTTCTTGTGCTATTTGGTTCGTGGGAGCAAACAGATCCCAGAAAAATACGCTAGAAGTCATTGTTTACAAATGTTACTTTCGACCTTTTGACTTTTTTGTCTAGAATTATCTAAGTATGTTGGAATTAACCTCATGCAGAAAGTGCACCCCCCAACAAACAATCACTCATTAAATAAACATCATTTTGGCGATTTAATTCAGCAGTGTGTTGAATAATCTCTGAACTATTTTCAATCACTGCTTTTGTTCAGGCATTATTCACACAAATTTGGAGAAGTTATCAAGCTGTCGCCAAGTGCTTTTGGACACTAGCATGCTTAAGAAGCAAGTTTGCAGCAATAGAGTTCAGCAGATAACTGAATAAAGCTTGTAGTACACTGTTTGTCTAATAGCCAAATATTTGGCATAGGCAGCTAGACAGCTGACATATATCATAGATGTTTGTCAGATGCCTATCTGCCTATGACAAATATTTGGCTATTGGACAAACAGTGTACTATAAGCTTAACTGCTGTTTAAGTGCTACACACAACTTGAGGCTGATTCCGAGAGTAAAAGTGACCTTTGTTGAGCTAATCGAGTTTTTTTTATCAATAATATATTCTCTCCTAGTTACTTAATAGTAATAACGACATTTTTCTTCAACATCATTAAACATATTAAAAAGCTGTGGTGTATTTTAAAGAACTTTTGTTCAACTTATTTCAATGCTTAAAAAACATATTTTCGGTATTTTTGTATGATTTTCCATACGATACAAACATTTTAAACTATGCATATTTAATTTGGTATTATTATACGTGTACATTAACAGAAACATTATGTAACATTTAATTATTACATTTAATAGCGAGATTTGAACCATCAACCTTTGTATCCTCAACTACGTGACTTACCAACTGCGCTATCCTAGAATTGAATGAAGTATAAACAAATCGTCTATATAAGCTCAATGTTATATATTGAATAGTAGCAGAAGTGATGCTTTAATTGAGCTACATTGACATTCTATTTATAGCGTTGTCTGTAAATAATCAACATCAGTGCTTAATTAAAGCTTCTAATTGTTGTTATTAAACGTCTGAATTAGCAAGCTGTACACAAGCTTTGATATTGGATGTTCGGTTTTACTACGTACATTACTGACAAGGGCATGTTGAACAAGAGACGATTAAGAGATATGACAATGTTTTCTGCTGTTATTTTGATGGGTTATGTAAACAGAAGCATGTGAGCTCTTGAAAACACGTCAATACTTTTTCACCTGCACCAAAAATGAACAACCCAGGAACGAAAACTTAAGAATTAACTGAATTCAATGAATATCTATATCATTTATCTAGCATAACTTTAAGTTGAAGAAGAAATATTGAAACAAAATTACGAACACTTCGGAGGCTTTACTACGGCATTCAAACAACTTTTTATTTTAATTGTAGTTTATTTTGCTGACTATTGGTTTAAGCCACAGCTATTATTCAACTAAGTATAAGGTTTAATTGG
>JASCZW010013611.1:0-25055 GCA_034211315.2 Aedes japonicus | reverse complement strand
CGCCTTCTTGTTCCAATTTTACAGATATGTATCATTGAATTTCAACTTGCAGATACCTACTGCACTGCAGATCCTCTATAATAGAAGAATCGACAAACAGTTGTGGCATTTGAATACCAAGTCAGCATTCGCTCCAATTTGTCGTGTTACATAACTTTTGAACAATTGTCTTTGCCTTTGAATGTGATTGAGATCCAACGCATGCTGTATTTGATGTGACAAGTTGTGGACACATTGTTAAATCTATGCTTTTCCTTTGGTGGAAGGAAAAGTCTTGAGGACATCATTCATGTAAGGTGTTAAGTATTGAGCTTAACACCAGCTAATTAATTTCTATTATGTTTATTCTGTGAACTCAGTAGATCACCCATGGCTTCTGCAGACGGTGCCTTTAAGGAAGTTATCAGAATTTTTTTTCTTTATGGTGCACGTGATTATGTTTTTGTTAGATATATCTTTTCATTAGTTTAACCTGTAATTTTCATTATAGTACATTGCTTTTTAATTGTTAAATGCTAATTATGTGTGCATCTTTAAAAATAACAAATTCAACATACTTTGAGATAGTAGACTGTCTCCTGTAAAGACACAAAAATGCAATTTTTTTGAATCACGAGGTTATTTGCCTCCAAATGAGAACTGAACATCAATACAACATTTGTGAAAATCATGATAATAACTAATTTTAGTGATACTAAATACATGATCCTCGGCAATGTCTTTGGCTAATCCTTTGGTGTATTCTAATATTTTTTGATATTTGTACTGTCTGTATTTTCCTGAAACATTGTAGTAAGGCGCTTCTGTGGTTGATATCAATGCCCACATATATATATATACCTATATATATATATATTTATCTATATATATATATATATATATATATATATATATATATATATATATATATATATATATATATATATATATATATATATATATATATATATATATATATATATATATATTATATATATTTATATATATATATATATATATATATATATATATATATATATATATATCTTATTACAAGCATGGTACTTGTATTCTTTGATTATGATAATTTGTTACAGACAAACATGGATGTCATGAGCAATAGCGAAGTATCAGGTAAGATTTATACAATATTCACTTCCGTAGTCAAAGTGAATATTTATTTTCAACGATTTTTGGCATACATTTCAAATGTTTAAACTGGACGTATAACGTTATGACATGGTGTCCGCAACACTAATGTATGTGGAAAGCATTTATGGACTTTTAAATTTATTGATCGATATAGGTCTTTTTGGCGAACCAATTTGTTGTACCATTATTATATATTGGGTGTAACACTAATTCTTTGTCTGTAACTATTTCAGTTTAACACTGCAGAACTCGTCTCCCAGATACTGGCAGCATTGAATTGACAAATGAGATTCTTGCCATTTAACAATCAGCAACGCGAAGGGCCTCTCACTTTAAAACTTCTGCTAATAAACACATGACCTGTGAAGGAATTTTTCTACATGATTCTCACTGATTTTCTACATCTTGAACAATGCATTGATGTGTCGCCAGAATAAATACTGCATGTATGAAATTGGCAGTGTTTCCCTTCTCTACAATGGAGTCATGTTGGTCATCTTCAACAACGATGTTTCATCAAAATGTGAACATTGCCATCGGTAGCGATATGTCCATAAACCATTGATTTGAGATTGATTCAATATGAACTGCTGGACAGTTCATCGCCTGTTTGCCGTCATCATCAAAAATATGCCGGCAGCTTTTCGTTGATATTGGTCTGGTAATCTCTGTCTGCGGTGGTCGCTCGGTAAGGCAGATACGATGGATACATTTTCCACGATATATTTTGATGCAGACAAAAAACTAACAATTGATGATGACGCTGAAAATGATAGAACCTTCAACCTTAAGGCCCAAAAGCCATTTGTAAACAATGACTTTAAATGTATACAGATTTCGCGAATCCTAAATCGTTGAATTGAAGAATGAAACCTTCGATGAAGAGATGTGGATTTACCACATGGTAACATATAGCAGGATTATCAAGTTAATGAAGATCAACACGTGAATATGTTATTTACAAATGACGCAGGCCTAATCATGAAAGCTCGAGAGATGTTTTCTACTGTTCATGTTTAATGTGCGGGTACCTTTCGGGTTTACCTACGAAATTTACATTTGTTTTTATGAAGAAACAGGAAGCTGACATTCACTGACATCTTAGTAAAAACCATTTAATCTCAAATACAGGCTGTTCCTGAGACAAATTATCATATCACTTCTAAAATGTTGAAAATATGCTGGAGAAATTTATCAATTTTGATACCAATATTGCCGGTTTCGCTTCTATGTATCGTTCTAACTACTTGAGCCTCTTTGAAACCTGTTCCAGATAATCAGTTTCGAGACCGATCACTCAGATAACATGCAGGAAGAACGTTATTGTAGGCGCGACTTCTCAACGCACTAATTTCAACTGGATTGGCGATCTGTGCAGCCAGCCTTCAATAACGCGTATTTTGTGATGGTGAAACAATTTACCGGCACAGAGACGACGAAAGACAGGTATATCGTTTAACTGTTGACATGCAAACAGCGTGTACTCTGTACGATAGTCAATTCAAACTGATTTATTGTTTCTGATGTACACATATCCTGGATGATCTTCTATGAGCAGTAAATGAAAGTTTCGTGTATGTGGTACAATGTGGTGAATTAAGAACTGTCTTTGATGACAATTTAGTTTTATGTATAGCTTATGGTTTTGTTAATTTGACTATGATATTTTATTTTATTTTCGGTGGCATGTCATCTCGCGCCGGCCTCCGCATTGAAACGGTTGTTTCAACAATCTTCGATGCCAGCTCTTCTTTGTTGCTTTGCGTGAATTGTTTTGGTTCTTCTCCTTTATTCGTTGCTGGCTCTTACAGGTAACATGGTCAGTTTATAACTGTACAGGCCCGCCCGCCTTTGGACTTTAACAGTGGGCATGACCGTCAGATCTAACGATGCTGCAACGACGTCCAATTCCATTCCAAGGTATGATGGTGCAGCTGATAGGACCAGCGGTCACGCCGCCCTCATCTTTGCCATTTCCATGGGCGTGTTCAGTGCTGGCATGTGCTCCCCTGGCCCAGCGCGCTACAGAAATCACCGGACCACATCGTTTCGTTTCTTGGTACGGGTGGGTGGAAATAACGGGATGCTCGGTGTAGTCAGGCTCTGGAAGGAAAAAAGTGGCTCCCCAACACGCCTTGAACGCCGATTGTAGCTTCGATCTTGCCGGCACTGTGATGGGGTTGCGGAGGTAACGGTTCTTGAGGGCTCTACGCTGCCAGACGTATCGAATGAGCGACTTTGGGGATTATCACGCTGCTGGGTTGCAGAGGACCAACTTTGCGACTTTCACTTGGGTTTGAGCGTTGACAGGTCGAAAGCGGTAACTAACAACACGGAATGACACCTTCGATCTGAAGACGGTATGAATGATGGTGGTCAGCACGCTGTGCGGTGACTGACTATGACAGGCTTCTACGTGCAGGTTTCCTGCTCTGCTGGTGGAGAAAACGGTATCGCCCTGGCAAAGTTTCATTGTCTGCAGGTAATCAGACCCATGCCGCAACGGCAGTGCTGATATTTTCGTTGGGAGAAATTTGCGGATACGGTCCCGCTGGGTTCTGCTGCGATGGAACATGGCACCAGCAATCGTTTGCGGTTTTGAAGCACCGCTATCCTGTTCAGAGATGACCTTCCATACGGTTGGGGTGATCGGATCGGTAAACTGCTGGAATCAGGCTGGCGATCCGGTGAACGCCCGGCAGTGCTTCAGGCACTCATAGCTGACACCCCTAATGACGCGCCTGACTCTGGTTTCGGTCGTGGTCCGTAGCGGCGCTGCTCTCTAGATTTGGCAATAAGCGGCTTGCTGCAATGAATTATTGCTCAACCCATCTTACGATACCACGTAGATGCATGCGCCATAGCCGTGTTCTGAAGCGTCGCGAAGCAGTACAAAGTGTAATATTATGAAACTTGCAGATACGCGTGTTGGAATCTTTAGCTTTGTCAACTCATAGATTTCGTTTTCAGAACTGCATCCTGCAGTCTACAAGATGCGATTCATCGTCCGGGAATGTGAATCGCCCGCAGCTTCTGGATGTTCTTTGCATATGCCACGGTGCCGGTGGGCGGTCGCTGGCTTTAGCATCTCAGGTATCCTCGCGTTTTGTATTCAGCGCAGGAAAGGGCAGGATTTCATGATATAATTTATCTGTACGCGCCATTTGGTACTTGCGTTTGACACCGTCAATTTCTGTTTCTAGAGAACTCTTCATTTCGTCTGGTAGATGAGCTAAGAATCCGTGGATCATTATGAGCTCCATTTTCTCAGATGAAGCACCACCCGCGTTCGCCATTTTTTCGGTTGTGGTGGTTCGATTGCGGTTTCTGGTCATCTCCCCGATAGCGCATCGTCCATGTAGAAGCCCTTTAAAATAATCTCCGCACGAGGGAAATCGGTGCCGCCGTCTTCACGCGGTGGTTTACTTTGCGTTGCGAAAGTATGGTGCGCGAAGTGGCAGCAACCGTAGTAAGTTGGAACCGGATGGATGATGGGAATGGCTGGATCGCCACAGGACGCAGAAATTTGATCCGGATGGACCCGAATCTGGAACATCTTCTCTACATCGCAACGAAAATGATGAAGTCCGCCAGTGAGGTGATAGCGAGAGGAGGTGGATGAACGATCCGGACCTACCGGCCGTCATTAACGTTGGGGCCTTTGCCAGGTGGCGTCAAAGGCGTGTGCTGGGTTTGGCGCCGACGGACCTGTCAGGACGAAGATGGCGATGCAGCGGGACAAACTGAGGATTTTCTGACTCGGACTCATCCATGTAGCCTAATGTTTATGTAACTTCCGCGAACCACGTACTCCTTTTGAACTCGCCGTTAACCGCAAATTTACGCTCTATCGCCCAAAATCTACGTTGCGCTACCGAAGAATCTCCCAGCATCACTGGCATTTCTTCTGGCCTGGAAGATGAACCATGTAGCGACCATCGCCTCCTGGCGTCACTGTCTGAAAGTGTTCCTCATGACTTCTTCCAGCGGTCATCGCCTTATATCCATCGAAGTTGTCAGCTTTACAATCTTGATTTACTGTCGAGACTAGCAGTAGCCGCTATTACCCAGATGGATGGAGTTCGCGAGGATTCGGAGAATGCCAACAACGACGTACCCAAAAACTGTCTTCGAAGCATCAGGTAACCGGTAGGTAGACGATCTTGTGTGTTTCCATTAGCGAGCAAACGGAACCTGTCGGCCAGAATAATAAACCCCAGAACTTCAATGTTGAACTTCGGTGCGGCAGGAGGAACATTTTAGGAAGATTCCATCCAGAAATATCGATGTGCTTTTCAAGAGGGCGTAACGGTGATTTGTGTTATGACGAGGCAATCGAGAGGTATTGATCACTGAAACGGACGATTTTTAACAACTACCTTGGATGGTGGTTATGGCCAATACTGCTCACGTCGATGCTGGCAGTGCGCTGGCTCCGGTTTACCGGCTTCGAAATGATTGACCGGAGCCTTCTCGAACCCTGACGACGTGGTCCGTTCGTGTCGCCACCTTACGCAACGGCACTGTCGACAAGGAAAACTTTACGTTGGGTGCCTTCGGTGGCTTTGCCAGGCGCTTGTGGAAGCAACGGAGAAAGTCCAGCGGTTTTGCAGATCAGGCGCAGGAAACGGACGGGTCAACCGGCGACGGGGAGAGAACAACGACGACCGAATACAGTACGTATTAACCGGGCCGGACGGTGCTGGCCACGGCGGATGGCGGTATGCGCATTGGTGGTGAGCAGCCGATTGCGTGCATGCGGACGAACTCGATGAAACTTGTTGTTGTCGATCTTCCGCCTGGCGGGCGGGCAAAGTAACACCGTTTGGTGCAACCAGTAGCCGCGGTTAGCGGTGATCTGGAAAGGTGATGTTTTTCTCAACGGTTCTGCAACCTCACTGCTGCAAAGTTTTTCTTAAGGATGCTGGTGCCTGGTGATACGGTCTGTTTTCTTTAGCTCAGCGTTGCTTACCTCGCGCCGACAAACTGATCAACATTTGAAAAGGGGATGCAAACCCTTGCAAAGTTGACATTTGTTTGCAACCTCAATTTAATGCCGTTGATCGTTTATTTCTGAGCCGTTCGACGTGATTGGATTGGACTGCCAGGTTTCTGTAATAATTGTTGATTGAAGGGTCGCGACGTTTGCCCGTACAAACTCTACTAACTGCTGGTAAGACAGGCACCGTTGTCCTCGCTGCTGATGTCTGCCCAGGTAGCGGGGTCGACGCTTGCCTCTGCAGGTTCGACGAGCACGGTGTCCACCGATGTTGGCGTATTCGGCTTTCTCAACATTCCACGCGGTCAAACCAGCCGGCAGGTTCGGTATGCTTTGACGGCGGCAGGAAGCTCTTCACGGCGGTGCCGAGCTGCGTCGGAGTAACTTTCGAGAGGAGATTTTTGGTTGTCATATCGCTCACAAACCGATTTCCAAGCGATCAAATAGTTTCCAGGTGCACCTCAGGGTCTTGTGGCGGATTCGGCTTCGCTGTACGAGGCCCCGCTTTTCGTAGTGCATCTTCTGCACCGACGAGAGGTGATTGCTTTCGTGAACCATGGACGAAAGATGTAAATACAGCCCAGTTAGATGAATGGTGGCGATGTGAAAGTCTGAATGGATCTCCGGCAACCGCACAGAATGCATTGGTTGAACAGAGAAGGACGACTGACGGATGAACGCTGGCGGGATAGAGAACTCGACAGGAATCTTGCTAACCGGAGGATACTTTGGTCGAAATACAAATTCTCAAACTGGGTCGTTGATCGACACCAACTGGATCCCTCATCGTCATCAGTTTCGTATGCCTTCATGATTGGTCTTTGATTTTGTCTGGACCTCGATGATCTGCAACGATCAGCGCAATCTCGCCGGTGATGGATTGACCATATTGATAATCATCGTCGAACTATATTCGCGCAGCGAGCCAAAATGTTCGCTCTTTGCCGCAAAAGCGTTTTCAATTTTACTTTGTCTTTGCAGCAGATCAGACACGGTACTGTTGCCGCCGAGTAATACGACAATACTCACACCTGGCGCCGAACGAATGGTTTCTTACTATCGTCGTTGTTCTCATCAACGGCACTACTAGTGTAGCGGTAACAAAACACGAAATGTGCAGAATCGTTCAATCTTGTTGAATGGGTTAGTGGTCTCGACGTTGAACGAATCCACTCCGATGGTATTTCACTGCGACACCTGACACCTGACACAGCAACGTAGCCCCAGACGACGAAACAATAGCTGCCCACGAATGTTGTCTACGCTTTGGTCCAGGTTTATTTTTAAATATGGCCTTCCACTGGTATGACGGATTGGCAATCTGCAACGGCTGTAGCCTTCAATAACGTATTTTACAGGTGGATAAAATATTTACCGACTGAGACGGCAAAAGGCAGTGCTGTTTAGCCATGATATGCAAACAGCGTGTACTCTGTACGATGAGTCGGATTCAGCCTGATTATATTGTTTCCGATGTACATTGTATACGGATGATCTTCTATTGTGAGGTAATCGCGGCGTAGAGAGTTTCGTGTATGTGGTACAGTAACTCCAGGTAGATCAAGGAACTGTGTTTCAGGTGAGTAGAATTTAAAGTTTTATCTATGGCTTAGCAAAGTTTTGTTCTGAATTTGCATTATGATATTTATTTTGTTTCAAGTGCAACGTGTCATCTCCAACGGTTATGATATATCCTCTGGCAAATTCTATCGTTTTGATACCCATATTGCCAAGGATTCCTTCTAAATATGTTCATGGTAATTCGAGACCCCGTGGGAACCTGTTACAGGAACAAGTCGGCATATGACTCACAATGGAATCGAAATAGCTTATAGTGTCTATAAATAGCTAAGTAGTGTCTCCGCACCAGACCACAGCCCCAATAACCCGGATTTTCGGAAACCAAGAGAATCATCGGCGGACCTACTCGATAATATCCATAGAAGCGGGTGGGATTTGGAAATCTGGCGGCGCGCGAAAGGTTAAGATCGTACAATAATTGCCAGAGGTTATACAGCTGTTAAACTGAAAATGATATATCTCATATCGTTCCTCAGATCGATTAATTGGTGATCGATTTTTTCTCTCATCTCGCATCATATCCTCATGGGCTTTTGTTAAAACGGATCAAGGTGGGGATCAGCCTGGTCATAGGCGATGGCACAGTCTTGAGCATCATTCGTGAGTTCTAACCGATCGCTGAGAGGATGATGCGTCATTAGTCATATAACCTGTCCTGGAAATTCACTGCACTGGTTTTATCAGCGGAATTGAATATACTCGTTTTGAGTGTATTCTTTTGACAGTTTATCGCTGAAGATAAATAAGCAATTACGTTTGTTTACTGCCCACAAGCAACAGCCGAAAGCAAGTTCGGATACGAGTGAGCGTTCTTGTTTTCGCCACCTTGAAACAGCGTTTCAAGGAAGCCGAAAATGTTCATATTCAACACAAAAGAGGTGCCAGACGAACTCCTAGGAGCACTGCTGCATGCCATTCTGTTTGAAAACACAAATATGACTTGCTAAGTGCGATCAAGTTACAACAATAATTGCCAGTCGTGGCATTTGGCACTACCTTGGGCTGCCAGGGCGAAAAAAGATCAAATTGTGAGGGAGCGAATAAGACGTAATCCGGCCGTATCTGGCCGTAAATTGAGCAAACACTTTCAGGTGTCCCCTGCTTCAATGAATGCGAACCCAGCGCGCCAGATTTAGAAATATGGTAATGGGAAACTAGGCTACTCTCATTCTTTGTGAGTTCTTATGCAGTGTCAGTGTCAGCTGCCACTTGAAGATTGTAAGCATTGACTTTTTTTTTTTTATCGCACCTCCAAATCCGGAATATTACAGATTTTGTTATCATTTGATTATAAATTTCCTTTTTTTTTTCATGTATCAAAATGTGTAATAAATTTGATTAAATTATTGTTGTTGTTGTAAGAATCTTGTTTGACGTTGAGGAAGTTTTGATAAGATTTTTGATATCTTAACTACAAATGGTTCAAAGATTTTAACAAATGATGGTAGAAAAATACTGCCAACTTAAAAACAAAATTTTACAGTATTCTACTGATCGGAAAGTTTGCCTTCTCAGGAATGAAAATTGCTAGAAAATGATTGTCTATGCAGATTCATGCTGCGTGTTATGTTAACTCAATATTCCAAAATTTTGCCTTTTCAAAATCTACTTGGCCTTAATCTGTCTGTAAAATAAAAAGGATGGAACGGTCAAAACTTTGTCAACTCATATATGACGTAGTTTTTTTATTTGTCGTGAATTTAAAAAACTTGAACGCCTCTATTTTTGTAGGGTTATGCGTACAGAATATTGCCTCTATTTTGTTTTTGCCATTTTCTATTCAGTTGTCAAAATGTCATCGAAGCAAGAAGAACAGTGAATCAAAATTTTGAAAGCACATTAGCAAAATCCAAATTATTTCCACGCTAACTAGGTAAAATCACTTAACATTGACGATGTTATTTGAGAGGAAATAATTTCTCATCACCATGACCGCTCTAGGAGTGGACAGCAATTTTTTTTTGTTAGAAAAAAGTTGTGAAGAGAAGGTATTAATAGTTCCGTAAGCGCACGGTAGGCTATGAAAATTGAATAAAAGTAGTTTATGAAATTGGGCGGAGGGCATTGTGAGGTAGTATTTCGAAACAAATACACAATCTTTTCCCTAGCATCCCCATGCGTAGTAGGTTAAAGCAGGAACGAATGTAACACCTTGACTGGCAAAAGGATGTGCGCTTGATCGTGCTCATATACTACCGGTAGCTTAAATGGTT
This sequence comes from Aedes japonicus, assembly GCA_034211315.2. NCBI lineage: Eukaryota > Metazoa > Arthropoda > Insecta > Diptera > Culicidae > Aedes > Aedes japonicus. Next base: position 15,131 of record JASCZW010013611.1, on the reverse strand, counting down.
CTAACGAGTTCAAGCGGGCCGGATTTCATGTCTTCAAGGAAAAGAAAGCACCTAACCAAAACGATAAACAGATTACGGGGGACTAATCCCGCGCTAGGAAGCTGTATCAAGAGTGATTGATGCAGCCGAAATGCATCGTAATGAACGACTTACTTACTTACTATATTTCTCCATAAAACTCGGTTGAGGGTTGCTTGTCTCCCGTTCCTCCAGATAGTATTGTATATGGCCATTGCTGCAGAGATTTCGATACTCTTTCTAAACATCACATGCAGAGCAGATGTTCGAACTGTTCGTGTGCATGTTAATGAAATGCATTCTGAACCTGGCCAATGTTTTTCAAATGATATCTACTTGGACAATGTCCGGTTACTGGGCTAGTATAAGTACAAAGAACTTTCTAATTGAGCTTCTAAAGCTTATTACTGATTGCAACATTTGGAGTTATACATTTTCGATTGAACACACTTTGTGGCAACCGACCAGTTGGTCATCACCCTTTGTTCTTTCCGAGGTTTCAGTTCCATTTTTTTGGCACAATATGATATACCGCAGAATGGTTCTGGGCAAATAAACTGTGCATTTGACCCTTTTTTAGCAAACTCGTCTGCCCTTTCATTACCTTCAATGCCACAGTGTCCCGGAGCCCAGAATAAATTTTCTGAGTTCTCTTGGCACATCTTTCGCAGAAAAATAATGCTCTCTCATTCAAATTTGGTATACATTTATAATTACTGAAACCTTTGAGTGCCGCATGGCTGTTTGTAAAAATACAAATATTAGCATGTCTAGCTTCGTCATCAGACAAAGGTTAACACATTTTAATATAGCAAAAATCTTCGCCTGGAAGACCGTAGGGAACTTTCCCATCGCCATTGTGATTTCTAACCCAAGACCGATGATTTCTGCTCTCGTGTTCGTTGAATACCGTGTTCATCAAAGATGGTCCTAAGCACACGGCGTTCGAAAACTCCAAGTGCTTGCAGGTCCTTTTCGAGCATTCTCCCCGTCTCATGCCCATGAAGAGAACTACCGGTCTTGTCAGCGTTTTGCCGCGATGACATACCTTTGCACGGGGTGAAGTTTACCAGACCTCGAGGTCTTGTGGAGTCCATAGTAGGCACGACTTCCGAATGCTGCCAGTTGTTTCTCCTACGTGGCCAATGATCCGAGGAACAATGGACCGTCCACCCTCGACGTCTTGGTCGATTGTCACAGTTCTGCCTATGCGAGCTCTATCACACTCCGTCATGGACGACGAGACGTACATTGAAGTGGACGCCAAGCAGATCCTCGGCCTGCAAATTTTCGTCAGCAAGTTCTGCCTGGATGTGCTGGAGAAGTTCCAGCATGGTGACAAATTCAGCAAGCCATACATTACGACCGACACCATCAACTGCCAAATATAAAAAGAAGGTCCCACGAAGGTGACACTTTGTTTTGGCCGAATCATGCATCGTGTGATTACGCAAAACCGGTGATGGAATGCTACGAAGCACTGATGTAGTTTAAAAAATCGTGCTGATCTTGCAGATTTCTTCAGGAAAACAGGAGTAGGTCTTCAGAAACGACGAGAATTTCAAGAAGAAGAAGAGAGTAAGAAAGACGGCAATTATTGGGTAGAAGAGGGGGTTGAATGAAGCAATTTTGAAAAACATAGTTAATATGTGTTTATTTATTCCCTGAGAGGTTTCACATATATCCGACTTAAAAAGAATTTTTGGTGATCATTTTTGTCTGTTGCATTTTTTTCGAGTACAATCTCTACCAGTTTTAAATACGGTCTCGCTCGGGAAAGTATTGCAAGTTGAATATTGCATCACCTCGAAATATTTAGCATCACCCAAATACGGGTGCATTCATGATGCTATATCTCGAGACCCTTCATGTCAGCAAAGGTGCGGTTTTCAGCAAAATTGTTCAGAAGGTCAAGGGAGTTTGAAAGGTGGACCTTTTCATTTGAAATTTTATCGCTGCGTGGCGCTAGCCAGCCTGCAAAATTGAGCTTTTTCAATTTGTTCTATCTCGTGACTCTGATAAGTTATAAAGTTCGAGTCTAGGCACAATTTTTTCAAAATGGGTTATTTGAGCCTGATTCACTTCGTATTCAAGTGATTCCGAACTGACTCACCCAAAATTCAAATGATTTAGGCCTGGATGGCTTCTCATTCAAGTGATTACACTTAATATTCAAGTGATTTAGTATGAACCTACATACAATTCAAGTAATTCGGGGCTGATTCACTTCACATTCAAGAGATTCAGACCTGATTTTATTCATATTCAAGTAGTTCAGGACGGACTCACATTAAATTCAAGTGATTCAATACTAATTTGCAATACATTCAAGTTAATCAGGTCTTATACATTTCATATTTATGTGATTCAAGGCTTATTTATTTCATATTCAAGTGATTGAGGACTAACTCTCCTTAAATTTAAGTGATTTAAGTGATTGGGACCATTCAAATAATTATTGATTTTTTTTGGTCCAATTTATTTCTAATCCATGTGATTCAGGCCTGATTCACTTCAAATTCTAATTTAACTCAAGACTGACTCACCTCAGATTTAAGTGATTCAGGACTAACTGACTACAAATTCGAAGTCTTGTTCACTTCATAGTCAAGTGATTCAGGTCTAATTCACTTGATATTCAAGTGATTCAAGGCTGGCTTACTTCGTATTCAAGTTATATTAGTCAGAACTACTTCTTTATTAATTGATTCTGGTCTAATCTATGTTCCGTTTAAAATCCGCACACACTCAAATTGCTCTTTGGGGAGATTATCGAAATTTTGCATAGACATAGCTTAACGTGTATTGATTCCATTAAAATAAATCACCCACACTTGTGAGTGTCCCCAGCAGCATCCTTACTGATAGTTTAAATCGTAGCCAACATTTTAATAGCTTTAATGAGCATCTCTGTATAGAGAATAAATCGGGAAAATAGTTAAATATCTTAGTCGCTGCCGACGTCAGATGAATTCAGTACACTGTTCACAAAAACGGATCCTGCTGAAACCCAACCATTTTTATCCAACATCCGAGTGATTTTTCGTCGAAGTGCATTGCCTACTTCGGCCTGCATTCGGGCGAAGCCGGCGCCGGTATAGCTTTAGTTTGCGATTACCAGTTTTTACACATTGAGGATGTATGCTAGTCACAAGCATCATCTTTTGGTTCTTTGTGTAATAATCTGCTGATCTGGCAATAATGGAGTAGCAACCTTTGGCGGTCAATCATGCTCATGCTCATGCTAATGTGTATTGATGTGTGTCGATTGCACAAAAGTGTTCAAAATTGCGACGAAAGAACAGTGCGTCCACGAAAAAGTTTTGAACGAGTAATTTGAGAATAAGGATCTTTCGCATCGTGCCATCGGAAAACAATGGGAATCACGAAGTTCACGGTGTCCGGTATCATAAAACGGTTCGGAGAACGTCTGCCTGTTGATCTGGAGCAAAGATCCGGAGATAAAAGGCGGGCAGGTCAACAAAAACCATTACAAACCTGTGGTTGGGGACTTTAAATGGAAACCGAACGTCTGTAGCTAAGAAGTTAAATGTGAGCAAGACTTTCGCGCCGAATATTAAAACTCGAGCTGGACTACGTACATACGTATCCTTTCTCAAACTGTGACGAGAAACAAAATACGGTCGAAAAAGCAGTGCCCAGAGTCCTAGAGGGTTTGAGCTGTTTAGTGAATACCTGTAACTAGAAATTAGAAGAAAAATTAGTATCTTCCATTTAATTCCCTAACTTTGCTTATCTTCGACAGATACGTAGTTGTCGACAATGCGCGGACTTCAGTGTCGACTCGACAATAGTCGAGTTATTAGTACGAGACACCGAAGAAGTCTGCACATTGTAGACGAAATACGCGTATCTGTCGAAGATAAGCAAAGGTAGTTGGAATTAAATACTAATTTTTCTTCTAATTTCTAGTTTTAGTGCCCAGAGGTTGCACGACAAGAAGTTAACGAAACCACACTGCTGCATAATGAATGACGAGACATCCCCAGTAACGATTTTAGTTTTATTCCAGCCGCATAGCACTCCTCCCGGCTGTGTTGACATTCAAAACCATTTTGTCTACCAACACCTCCTCTATGCTTCTTTAAAGCCGAAATATGAACAAAGTGGCCCACTCTATAGACGGTTGTGATAATAAGTGAATAAAACCTTTATAAGACCGTAGATGTTATGACCACATGTTATGAAAGATGGTAAAGGGTGTCCACGATGGAATTGCCACACACAAAATTGATTCGCAAAATTCGAGTTTTCATCCGATTCCCATCAAATTTTCAGGGATTGAGAAATAACTATTAAACTTCATTTTACCATTTTACTCGTATTTTATTTACAGTCCATACGCAAATGCCCGCACCTTGGCCTTAACCCCGGCCATAAGATTCTGCACAACCTGTGAATCAACCGTTTTTTGCATGTAAACCCATACTTTCTTCAGTTCCTCGACTGTCTTCACTACCTTAGGTCGTTTAAGAAGGTGCTGCTTCATAATCGCCCAGTACTTCTCGATGGGGCGGAGCTCCGGAGTGTTGGGAGGGTTGAACATTTTCGGCACGAAATTGACCCTATTGTCCGCATACCACTTCAGCACGTCCTGGAGTAGTGGCATGAGGCCAAATCCGGCCAGAAGATTGTTGGGACGTTGTGGGCCTTTCAGGAGAGGAAGCAGCCGCTTCTGGAGGCACTCTTTATGTACATCTGTCCGTTCATCGTGTCCTGGGTCACGAAAGGTGCACTCCGCTTCCCGCACGTGCAGATGGCTTGCCAAACCAGGAATTTCTTCGCAAATTTGGACATCTTTCTGAGTGCGGACATGCTCCGGAACGCTGAACTTATCCTTGGCCGTGAAAAACAGGTTGCCGGGGATCTGTTTGAAGTCGGCCTTCACATATGTTTCGTCGTCCATGATGCAGCATTCAACTTTCGTCAGCATGTTGAGGAACAACTTCCTGGCACGGGTTTTGGCGAACTTGTTCTGCTTCTCGTCGCGATTAGGGGCCTTTTGTACCTTGAACGTTCGAAGCTCAGCCTTAGTTTTGGCCTTCTGGACAAAACTTCGGCTTAGGTGCAGCTTCTTAGCCACATCCCGAACGGAGGCGTTCGGATTTCGTTTGAAGGCCCCAACTACGCGGTTGTGATTTTTGGTGTTGTACGGAATACTTTTTCCTTCACTTCTGGGCTTCCGATCGGTGGTCAACCGTTCCTCGAACCACGTAATCACTCGCGACACCGTGGAATTCGCGAGTCCCAACGTTTTAGCGATGGAACGATTCGAGAGATCCTTGTTCTCGTGATGAATGCGCAAGATTTTATCACGCACGAGCTGTTCTTTCGACTCCATTTCCGCGAGTTTTGATCATAGGACTTTAAAACTTGCAGGATGTAAATAATGAATGAACTAAATCCACCCAAATTTTCTTCAAATTCTATCCAACGGTTAGAAAGTTAGAGCAATTTCATAGTGTGGCAATTTCATCGTGGACACCCTTTATGACTACTTGAGAACCTGCATAAAACATGCAACCATGCAAACCAGGATACGACCAAATGGTCACAACTGTCATAATTCACTGTGATTTCGTGGTTGGTTTTTTTTTGTTCGGCTTTGTTCGATTCTCTGCTCTTTTGATACATTTAGCAGTAAATAATAACAAGGAAAAATTTCCTAGTGTTTCGCGAAATTGTTTGTTAGGAAAATATTCAAACCAAATTGAGTTTTTCACAGCGTATCATGCTCCAAACAATATGCGCATTTAAATGTAAGGTGTATATTGGTACGGAAAGAGGGAAAAATTAACAAGTCTCGGAAATTATGCGAGTTTTGTTTTTAAATAATCATTTATTTGTACAGGCTCAATCGAATTAACTCTACAGAGCCAAATTTTCATACATCAATTATCTTAAAACTAAAGTTAGGAAGATAGAGCCGATTACTCGCGGCCGTCTCGAGGTTAATAGGAATTACAAATTACGGATAGGAAAGAGGGTGGGAATTCAAAGTATGGTTTAAATTAAATTTAAATTTACATTTACATTTACATTTACATTAAATTTAAATTATAAATTTTCTAAACACTTATAACTATACAATTTATGGTTTTCTTTTGACTTGAACATTTTTTGAGAAAGAAAAAAAACACACACACATACACATATAAAAAAACATTTGTGCGAGTTAATAACAACTAAAACAAAATTAAAACAAACATTTGCGATAAATTAAGCATTATTTTCCTAAAAATTTATGGAATTCAATAAGGTATTCTAAAATAATGCCAAAAACCGGCTTCGGTCTACAGTTCATATGCAATACATTTCAAACTTGATGCATTTATTTTTCCACATTTCAATTATCTCTTGTAATTCAATAAAGCGATTGGAAAAAATCACAGTTTTGCTAAAGAGCCAACTTATCTTCTATAAAACTATTTGGTCATTTGGTGACTTCCCTCAATGCCAATTTTCCCTTGAATGCATTGACTGGAGGCAAAATGGATCTAATATGCTTTTTCAACTGACCATAATAAGATAGTATGAATGAGTCTTTAAACGGCATTTCAAAACAGTATTTTACAAGTTTATAAAGTCGTAATAAAACCTTTGATAGGAGTAAAATGATTCTTGTATTCTTGAATTGTTTATAGATATCTTTGCTCGGAGTGGCTCAAAATCAATCAAATAAGGCTTATCTTATGTAAAATTTCCGGAAAATTAAATAAGTCAATAAAATATCCAGGAAAATCGAATAGAAGCTTTTCCAACTACCGCACGGCTCTTTGGACAAAAATGTGGCTGACTTCGTTCACAGAGCCGTGCGGTAGTTGGAAAAGCTTCTATTCGATTTTCCTGGATATTTTACATGGGACTAGCACTATTTTGTTGATCTTGAGCCTTTCCGTGCAAAGATGTCAATAAATTATTCAAGAATTTAAGTGGAAGTGGGTTAAAATAGCTCTGTAACTCCACATTTTTATTCGTGCGGTGATTCTTACCAGTTTCATTCGATTTCCCAGGCAATTTCCAAGCGGAAATGGCCTTGTTTGCAAGCCGCGCTTAAAAGCGACCAAAGTTACAGCTTTTTTCCTTAGTTTTCATCAGTTCTTGCCCACTGTGCGTAGCGGTGCAATTTCGAACAAAATTGTGCACATTCCGGATGTCCTTGACCATGAACAACTTTGCTGAAGACCGGACTTTTGCAGAAAATCAGAATTTTGAGATGCATTTTCGTGTATTTAGGTGATGCAAAACTGACTGTTGCAATCCTCTTCTATGCGAGTCCGTACTTATGATTGGTAGAGTATATATAAATTTGATACCACTATTATCAACATAACAATGGTATCATCCGATATAACCCACCTCTAATTTTTTAAATCACGTTCAGCAATTGCAGCCAAAAAGCCATTCCCATGCACAACCAATAGCATTGCATGGCTGGAAAAATGTCGACGACTTGTCAATTCCAACCTTGCAGCGCCTTATTTCGATTCCAAAACAACCGTTCAATCGAATCCTCAACCCTCTGTTATGTTTCCCACGAACAACACCTCCTTCCGCATCGAGTCTTCGCAGCCATAAGTTCCAACAAAAAAAAAAAGAAAATCTTTACACCCATAATAAACCGGCAATAAAACACCGAAGGTAGCAACAGCTTTCTTCGTACGAAAATAACTTCCCTTCAGCTGCTATTTTCTCCCTTATTTCGTTTACACCTTCCTGGAGCCTTATCGGAATGTTTATTATTCCCGGTGGCACTTGTGCCACGTGCTCTCTTTTTTTCGGCAGATTTCATTTAAATTTGTTCCGAACTCTTTGGGGGATTTTCCTTCCATCCTCCGACCGCATCGCTAAGGGCACTAGGGCGAATGGGATTTTAAATCGTTCGTCATCGTCGAGCAGAGAGGGAGTTCTCTCCTGTAAAAGGGACGCCAACCTTCTGTCAGCGATATTTGTGGCGGTCCACCCTGGGAACCGTTCTGCGCCTCGGAGTGGCGTTGGCCAATGGAAAAAGGATCAACGCATTTTTATTGTTTAGGAGAATTTTGATATAATTGCCTTGGGTTGAAGTTTTACGACTTTGCGCCGGGAAATACTTTCATTTTGTGGGATTCAAAGCTGTTGCCACGGTTCAGATTTCTTCCAGGTCGCACCTGAGGCTCGGTGCGAGAAGTTTCCCATGGCAGGGAAAAAAAGCGATAGGAGTTTGTTCATTAGGCAGAGACACTTCCCCAGAGGGAAGATTTAGCCTTAAAATGTTTCGGCAATTTCGGGAGTGCAAGTACCTAGGCCCCAATATAGTCGTCTTCTCTGGAATCTCCTCGCAAACCAAATCAAAATTTTATTCAATTTCGTTGTTCCGTCATCTCCACCAGGCTCCACCAGAGTGGATGGCATCCACAAAGGCCTGTCGTTCGTTGACTGGAGGCAAAATTCCTGCATCATCATGTAATGGCACCCGAGGAAGGCGAAAACATTCTTTCACGATCAGGCGATGCTGGCTTCCGTCACTGCTGCTGCTTGTTGGCTCCAAGGCCGTTGAGCATGCATAAAATTTCTTCTGAAAATTTCCCCCAGCAGCTTCCGCTTCGATCCTGTCCATCACGTCACCGCACCACTTTTGTCGGAGTCCATTTTTCGGCTCTATCCGAGCAGCATTTTCCCACGATGATGCTTCTCCAGAATCCACCCAGTAGTTGCGCCGGAGCAAGGAATGATAAAATAGTTCACCAAGGCTCGTGTGCCTTGTTCAGACTTCAGAGCTAGGTCGGAAGACCGTGTGTGTGTGTGTTTGTGATGCTGGGTGTGCCATCAACATCAAAACCAGAAGGCTTCGGTGCAGCTGACTGGGTGCTTTTGCCCCTCGAACGAAATGGAATGGCTCCTGGCTGCTCTTGACACGAATTTTCTCTTCTGGTGACCGACGGAAAATGTTCAGGGAAGGTAGGGTGGACTTTTATTGCTCCGAGAATTGCCCTGGAGCTGTTGCAGTTGCCACCGAATTGTTGCGCTCGCTTTCGGCAGAAGCCACAGGTTTTGGGTTGCGACTAAGAGGCAGAATCGTTGTGGATTTGAAGCAAGGCTAAGGCGAAACTCTTTTGAACTTTCACAAGCCTTGTTTCGAGCACAGGTTTTGGGTGCGTTTCCATAGTTTAGTTTGTTATATACTTAGAAACTCTGTACAGGGGGTAAAACCCTCAATACACAATCGTTAAATGTTTACGGAGCATGAGGTAACATGACACCTCTGCTGTTTTGAAATTTTCTTCCGCACGTCGGTGGTGTCGGAACTAGACCTGTGCGCCGATCTATTTTCAAACGACGGCGGCGGCGGCGTGAATCGGCGCGAGCATAAATAATTCCCTCGACATTTCCTCATGCTTATCGCTTTGCTAGACACATGTTTGGCATTTCACAGTGCACTGTGTAAGATCTAAAGGATCCGAAGTCTTCATATTTTGATAGAAAGCCATGAATATCCATAGTGTTGATACGTGACGATCATACCGATGAATTGACCGTGGAACAGTGTGAAGGGTACAAATATATGAGACTTGACGTCATAGAATTTGTTCGTCACAAGTCGACGGAGAATTCGGCTTATGTCTTTATTAATAAACTTAACCAGTTTAAGAAGTGTAAATAAGAGTAATTACAAAATCGAATAAAATTGTCATTACTATGCAAATATGGGAAAATGCTCTAATGTGGGTCTATGGATCTAAAATTCGGCCTATCGGTAAAATTGGCCTGTCTTTCATTTTTTTTCATATTGATATTTAAGTGATCCCACCATTGTGCTTTACTGGCCGGCTTGATTCTTTGTCCTGAAGCTAAGAGTTAGTTCTCAATACCTGAAAATCTGAAAATCTAACGAGACGATCTGAAACTCAAAAAGTTCTAGGTATCAAAGAATCTAAGAATCTAGAAATCTAAAAATCTAAAAATCTAAAAAATCTTAAAATCCTAATATGTAAAATTTAAATATCTCTATATCTTAACATCTAAAAATCCAAAAATCTTAAAATCTTAATATCCAAAGATCAAGAAATCATAATATCTTAACATTTAAATATCTAAAAATCCAAAAGTCTTGATATCAAATACTATATAAAAATAAAAATTTAAAGAACTATTTATCTAAATACCTAAAAATTTAAAAATCTGAAAATCTAAAAATCGAAAAACCTAAAAATCTAAATATCTAAAATCTATACCAAAAAATCTAAAAATATAAATATCTTAATTTTATTTAAATATTTGGATTTTTAGATATTTAGATTTTTAGATTTTTTGGTTTAGGATTTATGGATTTTTTATTTAAAGATTTTAGATCTTAAGATTTTTAGATATTTCAATTTTAAAAAATTTAAAGATATTTAGATAGTTAGATTTAAAGATTTTCAGATCTTTTAATTTTTTGAGTTTTAGATTTATAGATTTTTATATATAGACTAGCTGACCCCGGTGCGAGCGTTGCTACGCCTGCAACTAAATGAATGAACAATGGTTGTTTTTCTGGAAAGATTTTTTTTGACTAAGAAGGGGTTCAACCGTCATCAGAACATTCTTCTCACCCTAGTTTTAGTCTCAGTTTGTATTTTCGTTATCTGGATAATTCCCTTGTTTGGTTGAAATTTGTGTTTGGAATCTCCATAGAAACATTTCTTGCATTCAATAAACCCCGCACGCCAATTATGGTTCCACTTGCTTGATTTGTTCTCAAGTTATTTAGAAATTTGTGTTTCATTTGTATGAGAGCCCTCCCCCCTTCCAGAAGAGGAGGTCTCAAACAACCATAAAAACCTTCCCCAGCCCCAAAAACCCCTGCATACACATTTTCACGCCGATCGGCAAGACAGATTTTAATATATATAAAAACCATATTTGCCAAATCTGGTTTTATTTGCTTGAATAGTTCTCAAGTTATGCATAAATTTGTGTTTCATTTGTATGATAGCCCTAACCCCCCCTTTTCATCAGGGTAAGGGGTCTTGAACTACCACAGAAACATTTCTTGCCTGCAAAAACCTCCGCATTCCAAATTTGGTTCCATTTGCTTGATTCGTTCCCGAGTAATGCAGAAATTTGGGTTTCATTTGTATGAAAGCACCTCCTCCTTCCTTTCAGAAGGCGAAGAAACATTTATCTTCTTCAGAAACTTCCACATGCCCAATTTGGTTCCATTTGCTTTATTAGTTCTCGAGTTATGCAGAAATTTGTGTTCCATTTGTTTGAGAGCCCTCTTCCTCCCCCCCCCCCCCCTCTCTCGTCATATGGCGGAAGAGTCTCAAATTTCTCTCCTTCAAAAACTTCGTCATGCCAAATTTGGTTCCATTTCCCTGATTAGTTCTCGAGTTATGCAAGGATTTGCGTTCCATTTGTATGGAATCCTCCCCTTCAGTTTAGTTCAGAAAAGGGATGGGTCTCAAATCAACATGGAACCATTTTTTGTCTTCAAAAACTACCACATACCAGATTTTGTTCCTTTTTCTTGATTAGTTCCCGAGTTATGCAGAATATTGTGTTTTATTTGTAAGAGAGTCACCCCTTTTAGGACGGAGAGGGTTCTCAAGCTATCACAGAAACTTTTCTTGAGTTCAAAAACTCACTCATGCTAAATTAGATTTCTTTTCCTTGATTAGTTCTCGAGTAATGTAGAAATTAGTGTTTCATTTGTATGGGAGCGCCCTTTTCCAGAGAAGGGATGGGTCTTTAACTATTATATCATAAGAACCTTCCCCGGCCCCAAAAATCCCTGCATACAAAATTTCACGCCGATCGGCTCAATAGTTTTCGAGTCTATTAGGTTCAGACAGACAGACAGACAGAAATCCATTTTAAAAAATATAGATTTTTTTAAATAGTACCTACACAGAAAGAATATGTGAGATAGTTTCTATTATTTTGGATGAAGTCCCAAACTAACATAAAACCATGTCTTGCCTTCGAAAACTTTCACATGCCAAATTTGACTCCATTTGCTTGATGCTAGTTCTCGAGTTATACTGAAGTTTTTATTTCATTTGTATGAAAGTTCCCCTTCCCCCCTTCAGGAAAGGGCGGGGTCTTGAGTCACCTTAGATACATTAATTGCCTTCAAAATCCCCATATGCCACATTTGGTTCCATTTGCTTTATTGATTCTCGAGTTGTGTAGAAATTTCAGTTTCATTTGTATGAGAGCCTTCTCTTCTAGAAAGGGGTGGGGTCTCAAATTACCATCGAAACCTTTTTTGCCTTCAAAAACTCACACATGCTAAATTTGGTTTCTTTTGCTTGATTAGTTTTCGAGTAATGCAATAAATTGTGTTTCATTTGTATTGGAACCCCCCTTTCAGAAGGTGGAGGGGTCTCAAACCGTCATAGAAACATTTCTCTTCTTCAAAAATCTTCATCTGTCAAATTTGGTCATTTTACTTAATTAGTTCACGAGTTATGCAGAAATTAGCGTTTCCTACTATGAAAGCTCCCCCCCCCCCATTCAGAGTGAAAAGGCGTCTTAATCCATCATAGGAATTTGTCTCTCCTTAAAAAAAATCCACATACCAAATTAAATTCCATTTGCTTTATTAGTTCTCGAGTTATGCAAGAATTTGCGATTCATTTGTATGGGATCCCCCCCTTTCAGAAGACGCGAAGTCTAAAATCAACATAGAACCATTTTTTGTCTTCAAAAACCACCACATACTAAATTTGGTTCCATTTTCTTGATTAGTTCTCGAGGTTTGCATAAATCTGTGTTTTATTTGTATGGGAGCCCCCCCTCCCCCGTAAACAAATGGGAGGTGTCTCAAATCAGTATTGAAACAGAATTTATCTTCAAAAACCTCCACATGCCAAATTTGGTTCCATTTGCTGAATTAGTTGTCGAGTTATGCGCAATATTGTATTTCATTTGTATGAGAGCCCCGCTTTTCAAGACGGGGAGGGATCTGAAACCATGATAGATTTTTGTCTTTTAAACCTTACACATGCTAAATTTGGTATCTTTTGCTTCATTAGTTCTCGAGTTATGCAGAAATATGTGTTTCATTTGTATGGGAGCCCCCCTTTTCAGTGAAGGAAGGGGTCTCTTACTACCTTAAGAACCTTCTCCGGCCCCAAAAACCCCTGCATACATAATTTCACGCCGATCGGTTCAGTAGTTTTCGAGCCTATTAGGTTCAGACAGACAGACAGAAATTCATCTATACATAGATATAAAAATGGATTTCTGTCTGTGTGTCTGTCTGTCTGTCTGAACCTCATAGGCTCAAAAACTACTGAACCGATCAGTGTGAAATTTTGTATGGAGAAGGTTTTGGGGCCGGGAAAGGTTCTTATGATAGTTTAAGACCCCTCCCTTCTCTGGAAAGGGGGGCTCCCATACAAATGAAGCACAAATTTCAGCATAACTCGAGAACTGATCAAGCAAAGGAACCCAAACTAAGCATGCGGAAGTTTTTGGAGGCAATAAATGTTTTTATGGTAAGCAAAGTCCCCTCCCCTCTCTAAAAATGGAGGCTCCCATACAAATAAAACAGAAGTTTCTGCATATCTCAAGAACTATTCAAGCAAATGGAACCAAATTTGGCATGCGGGGTTTTCTGGAGACAATTTTTTTTTCTATGATGGTTTGAGACCCCTCCCCTCTCCTAGAAGGGGTGCTATCATACAAATGAAACCAAAATTTCTTCTTAACTCTAGATCAAATAGAGCAAATGGAACCAAATTTGGCATGCGGGGATTTTAAAGACAATAAATGTTTCTACGATACTCTGAGACCCTCCTCTCCCTCTGGTAGGGAGGGGGCTCCTCATACTAAATAAAACACAAAGCTTCTGCATAACTCGAGAACTAATCAAGTAAATGGAACCAAATTTGGCAGGTAGAGGTTTTTGAAGGCAAGAAATATTTCTAAGGTGACTCTGTAAGAGGGGGGGCTCTCATACAGATGAAACACACATTTGTGCATAACTCGAGAACTAAAGGCAAGAAATGTTTCTATTGTGGTTTCAGACTCCTCCGCTCATTGAAAGAGGGGTCTCTAATACAAATGAAACATGAATTTCTGCATAACTCAAGAACAAATCAAGCAAATAGAACCAAATTTGGCATATGGCGGTTTTTGAAGGAAACAAATGTTTCTATTGTGGTTTGAGACTCCTCCGCCTTCTGAAAGGGGAGACTTCCATAAAAATGAAACATAATTTTTAGCATCACTCGAGAGCTAATAAAGCAAATGAAACCAAATTTGGCATGTTGAGATTTTTGGAGGCAAGAAATGTTTCTATGGAAGTTCAATACCTCTCCCCATTTTGAAGGGTTGGGGGAGGGGTCTCCCATACAAATAAAAAGGAAATTTCTGCATAACTCGAGAACTAATCAAGTAAATCAAACCACTTTTAACATATGGGGGTTTTTGGAGGCTAGATTTCTATATGCATAAAAATGAATTTCTGTCTGTTTTTCAGACCCTTATAGACTCGGAAAGGGAAGGTCCATTAATTATGTCACGCAATAAGGGGAGAGGGAGGATTTGGGAAAACGTGACGATCCATACAAAAAAAATTTGAAAGTCCATACAAAAAACGTGACAAAAGGGGGTGGGTTTATAAAAAGTATTTTTTGCGTGACGTAATTAATGGACGTTCCCACAGTTCTGAACCGACCAACGTGAAAATTTATATGAAGGGGTTTTTGGGGCTGGGGAAGGTTCTTATGATTGTTTGAAAACCCTACTCTCTCAGGAAGGGAGGCTCTCATCCAAATGATACACAAATTACTTCATAACTCGAGAACTAAACAAGCAAATCGAATCAAATTTGGCATGTGAGGGATTTTGAAGACAAGAAAAAAACATAAAGATGCCAGTTATATTAAATTTCCCTTCATTTAGTTGCAGGCGTAGCAACGCTCGCACCGGGATCAGCTAGTTATTATATATATAGATAGATTTTTAGATTCTCAGGTTTAGATTTTAGACTTTTATATTTTTAGATTTTTAGACTTAAAGAGTTTTAGATTTAAAGAAGATTTGAAGATTTTAAGAATTTAGGATTTTAAGATTTTAAGCTATTAAGATTTTAGGGTTTTAAGATCTTAAGATATTTA
>JASCZW010013610.1:0-25102 GCA_034211315.2 Aedes japonicus | reverse complement strand
ACGACTAAAAGAATGAAAAATTAATAGAATTGGCACGTTTATGGTTTTGTTCTGAATGAATCTGGTTAAAATATTTTTGTTTGTTTGTGTGTGTTATTTGTGCAAAAAAAAGGTTTGTGTTATTAATTTAACCTTTGCATCGGTTGTTTCTACCAGTTTAGCTTTCTGTGTAGAAGCATTTCAAAGGCAAACGAAGCCGTTTCCTATCAGTTTGTATGTAATTTTCTCTTTCAATTCTTGACTAAAAAGGGGTTCAAACTTCTATCAGAATATACTTCTTACCCGAGAAATACACATTTTGTTTTTTAGTTGCATGGATAATACTCATGTTTGGTTCAAATATCTATTTCATTGGTTTTAGAGCCCGCCTTCACCCGCTCCAGAGGGACGGCGTCTTGAACCACCTAAGAAAAAATCCTGCCCAAAAACCCCCACATGCCAAAGTTGGTTCCATTTGAAGAACTTCAATTCCAAGAACTCGAGCTTTGCAGAAATTTGTGTTTCATTTGTATGGAAGTCCTCCCCTTCCAGGCGGGGAAGAGCTTCGAACCATCATAAGAACCTTCTCTGGCCTCAACAACCCCTACATATAAGTTTTCATAATACAGGTATACCTCGATAGTACGTACATCAACTTTCGCACTTCAAATCGCAATTGCACAAAACTACAGATTGATCTGAAATCGAATACAACCAGAAGAAATAGCAGAAGTTTGCTTCTTCTTTTGGTTATATTTGATTTCAATACAATCAGTAGCTTTTATGCAATTTTGATTTGAAGTGAGAAAATCTATGTACGTACTATGAGAGGCTATACCTGTAGTAGTATGATTCTCATGTTTGGTTGACATTTGTGTCTAATTTTCATGAGAGCCCACCCCTTCCAGAGAGGACAATTCTTGGTTCCTCCATAGAAACATTTCTTGGTTCCGAAAACCCCCACATCCAAAATTTGGTTCCACTTGTTTGATTAGTTCTCGAGTTATGCAGGAATTCGAGTTTCATTGGTGTGGGAGCATCCCTTCCAGATGCGGGAGGGGTCTCGAACCATCATAAGAACCTTTCTCGACTCCAAAAATCCCTGCATAAAAATAGTCATACCTGAATGGATAATTCTCATGTTTGGCTCAAATTCGTGTTTCATTTGTATGAGAGCCCCTTTTTTCAAAGAGGAGAGGGGTCTCAAACTACCGTAGGAACATTTCTTGTCTACAAAACCTCCACATGCCATATTTGGTTCCATTTGTTTGATTAGTTCTTGAGTTATGCAGAAAATAGTTTTCCATTTGCATGGGAGCCCCCCTTTCAAAAGGCGGGAGGGCTCTCGAACTATAATAAGATCCTTTCCCGGACCCAAAAACCCCTGCATACAAATTTGCATAGCGGTAGGGATAGTTCTCATGTTTGGTTTAAATTTGTGTTTCGTATGTATGGTAGCCCCCCTTGTCAGAGTGAGAAAAGGTCTCAAATTATCATAAAAACATTTCTTGCCTTCAAAAACTCACCCATACCAATTTTGGTTCCATTTGCTTGATAATTTCTAGAGTTATGCAGAAATTTGGGTTCCATTTGTTTGAGAGCACCCCCCCCCCCCCCTCCTCTTCATATGACGGAAGAGTCTCAAATCACCATAGAAACATTTCCCTCCTTCAAAAACTTCCACATGCGAAATTTGGTTCCATTTCTCTTATTAGTTCTCGAGTTATGCAAGGATTTGCGTTTTATTTGAATAGGTTCCCCCCCTTTCAGAAAGGGGAGGGGTCTCAAACCAACATAGAAACATGTTTTGTCTTAAAAAACCACCACATGCTAAATTTCGTTCCTTTTGCTTGATTAGTTCTCGAGTTATGCAGAATATTGTGTTTTATTTGTATGGGAGCCCCCCTTTCTAGTGAAGGGAGGGGTCTTAAACCATCATAAGATTATTTTCCCGCCCCAAAAATCTCCGTATACAAAATTTCACGCCGATCGGTCCTTCCGCTCGCGAGTTAAATCGTGACAAAGGAAACCCCAACTCATTTTTATTATATAGATGATTGAGATGTAAGAATCATTGACACCCTATCGATATTATTCCTTTTATTCCTTTAATTTTTTTGGTTCTATTATTTGAAACAAGCGTGACCGAAACTCATGAAACTTGCCTTCGTGACGAAGCTTATAAGTTAATGGATTGATATAAACTCATCATTGATATGTGTATAGTAGAACCAAAAATTAATAAGAAACGAGCGATGCCAAATTGGTTCACTGCTTTAGAACCTCTTGGATCCCAAGTACACCAAAGAGTACCCCATTATTTTGCTCTGTGGTACTAGAATATTCCTTTCTGTTTTAAGTCGCTGTGTTATTTTGACAGAATATTTGAGGTGGATTTCATTGAGATGTATGTTTTGTGGGGTGGTTCATTCAGCTTGAGCCAAAAGAAAAACATTTCTTCTTGATAATCCATCCCCTGCTAGAATCAGGGCCAGGATAGTCGAGATGAAAATGGATATAATTTTTGGTTCAGGAAGTACCAGCATCAGGACTGCTATTTTCCAGCAATTCAATGTGAAGAGAGAATACATTTTTCAGTGCAAGAATATCGAAGCTGACGTGATTAAAATGAACCTATGTTGGTCCAAAGCTACAGAATCACATGCGTCATTTTGATACCTGCACTAAAAATAATGAATGCTGCTGTAAGACAGCTTTAGGCACAGCTTGGCTTGGCTAATGAGCCATGTTGATGTTTGTCACAGAAGCTCCACGAAAGCTTAATTTATTCAGTGTTTTCTGTCACGAGAGACATTCCCATTCATATAAAAGTTTCATGGAGATGAGAGGGACCATCAGGGCACCCGATTGAAGCACTCTGGATGGGGAGAGTGGAATATCAATTCCCCTTTGCAACAGTTTGTGAATAGAGGTGGGCTCTTCTCCCCGCCTATTGGGGCATCCTCATGTAAGATAGCTTGCTCTTTTGACTAATAATTCAATCTTGTTGTTGGAAAGAGATTCTTTATATCCCAGTGGATACGTATAAGTGATGTTGGCTATCGATCCACCAAACCACTTTTTGGCCCTTCATACAATGGCATGATTAGGATAATCAGTGGTTGTTAAAACTTGATCAAGTCTAACAGCAGGGAGGCCGATTGCTGTGGAACTTAGTTTCCGTGCTACAATGGGTGGTGGTACATATCATACATATCATACATACAAAATTGTCTTCTACAAAGTTGTTTCTAATAATGAGACCATTCCGATTGATGTAAAATGAAAACTAGGGTGGTACTTATTTTCAGAGAAAAAGAAAAGCTAACTTTTAACTTGCAGAAATAAAGGCATACATACTTCAGAAACGTTATTTTTAAGAAATAACCGTATGAATGCAATTGTTCCTCCGTAGCCTAGGGTGCCCTATAAAAATCAGTTATTTTGTTCTAACTTTTTTAAAATTCAGTCCAAAGTTATCTAAGCATTGATTCTAGAACAATAATAGATACAACTTTTTGGGGTACTGAAATCGTCCCTAACGTATGTCAAACAAAAGTTTTTTATGGATTTTGTAAAAAAAAATATCTTTTTTAATATGTTGATCTCTCTGGTTGGGGCAGACAGAAAATTATATCTGGCAACTTTTTAAAGTTTTATTCGAATGGTTTTTAAAACTTAATGAGATGTAACATTTGACCTATGAATCTTGCAGATATCTTTAACCGTTGGCATTATTTACCTTTATTATAAAATTATGCACTTTTCAAATGTTGTTCTAGAATCAATGCTAGGACAGCTTTGCTCACAAATTTGAAACGAAAAAGTTAGCTAGCAAAATAACTGATTTTATAGGGACACCTCAAAGCTAACGTAGGAAAACTGGCTCTAATTCGGTCATTTCAAAAGCAACAGATTTTCAAATTCTCTGAAAACAAGGACACCCTTGGTTTTATATTCACGCTAGAAGAAGAGGCCTCATTACTAGAAACAGCTTTGTGGGAGACAATTTTGCTCCAAAACTTCAATCTCAGGGTGACAATGTATCTTTCCAGCTAAATTCGAATTGTGGTCCTCTGTGCAGTGACATGAGCTTTTAGTGTCTTTTGGGTATGGAAAATACAAACATGTCCAACGTGTGACAGGACATGGATGATTTTCCAGTCATTGAGGGCTGCACAGTGAGGATTGTAGATGAATTGAAATGATGCCAGAGAAACTCACTTCATGTGACTGATGAACGTAACATTACTTCTGTCCTGGGAGCTAAAGCTCACTTGTGAACAATAAGCGTCATTCATAGAAAAACTAATGCGTTGCATTGTGGAACATATTAATCCATCGGTATAACAACAGATCAGGAAGTTCCAAGTACTTCACGGAGCGTTTTGAAGTGTATCGGGACGTTACTCAAAAAATGTGGGGGACCAGGGCCGAGGAATTGCGATATCTATTACGGAGACGGTCTATTTCTGGAAGTCATTGTTCTATTCCATGCAAAGAAATTTCCAAAATATATCGTTATGTTGCAGAAAAGCCATTTTGGTAACAAGCGTAATATGTTCTCAGAGTCAACTAACCTAATTGCTTGCGCTCAGAGAAAGAGAGACATAACCAAGTGCGAAGTCTAATCAAACGTAACTTCTCCAGGTGCAATTATCGGCTTTGTGTTCAACGTAATCCGCTGAGTATCTCTATTTAAGGCAATGAATTGTATTTATAAGACCAATGTTCAAATCGACATAACAACTTTACTTCAAGTAATTTTCTATTATTACCATGATGAATCCTAGAGGTTTAAGCTGTTTAGCAAGTCAAGTTATTAGTACAAGCCACTGAAGAAGTCTGCATATTGTAGACGAAATACGCGTATCTGTCATGATAAGCAAAGGTAGTTGGCATTAAATGGAAAATAATAATTTTTCTTTTAATTTCTAGTTATTATTACCAGCTTTGAACAAATATTACAAATCATCCGTCCGCCTCTAGGCATTTTACTATGAGGTACCAGCTGGGTCTTTACCGTTTATTTGTCGATTTGCCAAATTCAGAATACGTCTGTATTGATTTATCTCAAATTACAATAATCCGTCCACTATATCACAAAGCATTGCGATTGGTCGAGTGGATTGGAGATAATGAAATCATTGGAACAAGAAATGAGAAGACAAATGGAAAATACTACATTTAATTCCAACTACCTTTGCTTATCTTGACAGATACGAGAATACTAATTTTTCTTCTCATTTCTAGTTACAGGTATTCCACTAAACAGCTCAAACCTGTAGGAAATAATTGTGGAAAAAAAATCTCCAAAGATTTACTATTGAATATATTGTAACCGCTACAATAGAAACTTATAGTATGAACAATTAAAAGTATTGATTACAACAATAAAACGACAAAGGGAGTTATTGTTATCACAATAGAATCTAATTGAAATTGATGTTTTCAGAACAAATTTGACTATTAATTGTATTGTTTCACAATCGTTGAAAATCCTAGACTATGGAGTGAAGTGTAGATCTATTGTTATGACAATATGCATTTTCATATATCTGATTCATGAACAATAAGATTCACGGCCAGAAATAGATTTTAATGTAGTTTTATACTATTGTATCGTAATTGTATGGTTATTTTTAGCCGGGATAGGATCAAGTCTCCCCCGGGTGGTGCTAAATCGATGGGCTTGGACATCAATAGAAGCAAAGTTGCATCATGAGTAGAAGGCACGAAATGCATCTACGAACACTTATTTTACCAGGTCCCTCTATCGTAATTTTGGATGGAATAGCGCTGATTGTTCTTCGAATTGTATTATTCGACTATTATATAACATACAACTAAATGTATTATTCTGTAAATTTTAAATTTTAATCTCAATTTCGTGAGCGAGGAGAGGTGCTATAACCTTGGCAAATTATTGCCAGACCTTTGGTTCAAATGCCAAAGTCCACCCATGCAAAAGGAGCATAAACTAATCTTCTAGCATCCATGCTCCCAACGAAAACACGAATTTTCAATTATGAGCCTGAGCACGTAGCAAAAGTTTGACTTTTATGCTGAGCTGTTCTCAAGCATCCCAGAGAATGAATGAGACAAACCAAAACACGGCTCACGTAAAAGCCAAAAAAAAAGAATTATAGCAGCGTGCACGGCTAATATAGAGTTAAATGAGCTTGTGAGAGTATCAGATGTATACCCTATCTAAAGAAATGATCGTGATGATACTGAAATAAGAAGTCGAAATAATTAGCTCAGCTACCGAAATCACCTTGTTTCAATTGTGGCCATCAGACAGCTGAATCATCTGTACATCATTTTACGCTCCATGGAAAAGCAGTCAAAACAACCAGGTAGAATGACAGTAAATGACAGTGACAAACATAGAGCAATGTGAAACATCGTGTCTTTAAAAAGCAACACAGAAAAGTTCGTGATTAGGAGCTGCCTTACTCCCTTGAATGATTGTTGGTAGAACAATTAATCCTTATTAAGGATGGTTCTGCCCAAAAGAGCAACAGAAGATTGACCTTTCCATGTTAAGACTCACCAACGAAATAATTGTTTTTTTGAATCAAGCTTTTCCAACTTTGAGTTGAATATAAGATTTAACAAAAGATAATACAACGCAGTTTTATTGCTCAGTGTTTTGACGTTTTGTTTACTGAGAGAAACGGTTCCTTGCCAATTTTTCACATTCCCTCTTTCCTCTTTCTAGCTATCCCACTAGATTCAAACAACAAGATAAGATATTGCAATCTGTCATGCTGATCTGATCATACCACTTAACGGATCAATCACTAAAAAATGAGAGATGAGTTCAATGCTTTTCCATCTAGAACAAAAACGGCCGCGTAGAAATGTCACTTTAGATGAATGAATCGTTGCACTCTCCAGAAAATTTTCATACACTCTTATTTCACTCTAACATGTTCAGTCGTGTTCAGCATGCCGTCGAAACAGGAAGAACTGCGCGCCGCGTTAGTGCAATTCTTTCAAGCGAACGAAGATCGTGGAAAAAAATACACGGTGGACCATTTTTGTCGTTGAAAAAGGTTCCGGTATCCACCGTATACCGTATCCTGGCATGCATGAGGTAACCCGGAAGAAAGGTTGCGGCCGTCCAGCGAAAATAATGAATGAGAAAACGCTCCGCTCGCTGCGCAACGTGTTCAACAACAAGGATTCGGTAAGTCAGCGAGGAAGCAGCCCGAAAGTTCCATTGTTCAGAAGTCACTCATCTGCAAGACGCTAAAGAAAGAAGGAATAGTGTGTGAGAAAACCAGATCCCAGAGTACACAGATGAGCAGATTCAAACCGTGAAATCCAATGCCGCTGGATGACTCGGAATTACGGCGGAAAAATCTTTCGTTCTGGACGACGAAAGCTACTTTCCTCTTTCGAAGTCTCAGATACCGGGAAACGACCGATTCTACACTAAGGACAAATCTACTACTCCTCAAAAGTAATGTATAAGTTCAAGCACAAATTTGAATCGAAGGTTATGTTATACATCGTAATATCCGATAAGGGTATTTCGAAGCCGTGGTTCAAACCAAGCGGTTTGGCCATCAACCAGGAGGTGTACCAAAGAGAGTGTTTGCAGAAAATACTCATCCCATTTCTTAAACAACATCACTCGGATGGCAAATACGTGTTTGGCGGACAAGGCATCATCGCACTACGCAAAAAAAACGCTAACGTTTTGGAGAGCAAAATATACCATATGTCCCAAAGACCGGAATCCGACAAATTTGCCACAGTGCCGTCCTATCGAGGATTTCTTCGGTCTTTTGAGCTCCATGGTATACAAGGATAATTGGAAGGCCAAGAACACCAAGCAACTTACCAACAGGATCAAAGCTGCATCCGAAAAATCGATGTGGCTGCCGTCCAACGGTCATGTTCCAGCATAACGACTAAGCTGCGCCACTGTTGAACCACGGACCATATGACAATATTCACTAAACTTGGTTTGAAGATTTAAGTTGACCCTTTTAATAAAATAAATCAGTTTGAACAAAACTTCACTGGTATTTTTTTTCCTGACCCATTCTTTTCGTTCTCATTATTTAGTGGACACCCGTTACTATAAAGAAACCATGATCAAGAAATAACCCTACACACTAGGATAAGATTACCGAAAATAAGGTTTTCCTTTTACCGAAAATTAGCTTTGGTAGCAAAACCTAAGGTATAATTTACCGAAGAAAACGTTTGAGTTTACTTATTTTTTGATTAAAGTGGAATAACAAATTTTATCGTAATATTTTACCTAAATTTGGTTTAAAATGCTCTCATTGGGCTGCAAGCAATTTCGGTGAAAAGAACCGCAAACAAATAAAATTAACGTTTGCCCTTCTTTCCTACATTACCGAAAATTAGGTAATCCATATTTACCGATAATTTAAGCATGTGCACTTTTGTGCGGTTTTCGGTATTTTTTCGGACTTTTCCGTAATCTTGTCTAAGCGTGTATCTCACTAACACAGCTGTTCTTCCCATATCATAGGTAAACAATTAGGTTATCGCCGAGCGATCTCACAAACACTAGCGTGCTGCTTTACACGTATAGGATCTATTTGTTTATTGTTTTCAACCACGAGATCAACTGTCAAAATGTTCAGGTTGACAACGGTTTGTTTTTTATTTTCAACCAGCAAAACGATTGTATTAGTGAAACTGCTTACTAATACTTGAACTGCTAAACTAATCATCCTTCCCCTCCCCAAAGACCATGAGGACGTGGCCGGCATTGGTACTGTCTAAAAGTTCATGTTATTCTCTGTTTAATAATTTTTTTAAAGATTTTATTTCTTTGTACACCGTGTCCAATATATTCTCATACACTTTTTTCTTGCATTGGTATCATGCTTCACGTATGTGTTGGTGTAGTTTTGCACTATGTTAATACAAACGCTTTTAGGTTATGTCTGATTGTTTTCATTCGGGGTGTTTATCTTTCACCAGCTATGAATGAGTTTCGTGCTGTGGTGCGCCCGGGCGCTATGTTCAGAAATTTTAAAAACCTCGGAGTAAAGCGAGATTTTGTGTACCGAACCATCCGAAGGTACCGTGAAACCTGCTCATTGAATGACCGAAAGAGATCCGGTCGTACTCGTACGGTGCGGACTGCACGAGTTATAAAAGTGGTCAGGGAACGGATTAGACGAAAATCACAGCGCAATGTACGTAAAATGGCTGCAGATCTAAATGTTTCGAGATCGTCAATGCACAATATACTGCAAAAATGATCTCGGATTCCAAGCTTTCAAGAAACGTAAGGTTCACGGAGTCTCGGAGCTTCCAAACAGAAACGACTCGAAAGAGCAAGTCTGCTTTTGCCGCGGCACGGTGGGGAAGAATTTATCTTTTCTGACGAAAAGTTATTCGTCTTGCAACGACAGATTGTGGGCTTCCTCTTCGAAAACTGTTCCAGAGAGTGATAGGAATATTTCACGGCTCCAAAGTGCTGCGTCAGTGATGGTTTGGGGAGGAATTTACTAGCAAGGCGCTTACCACTAGTTTTCATCGAAAAATCGGAAGTTTTGGAGAAAGTTGCCATATGTACAAGAGGTGTTTGGAGATGATCAGTATGTGTTTCAGCAGGATGGAGCGCCATCGCATACTGCAAATCTCGTTCAGGGCTGGTGCCTAGAAAATTTGACCAACTTTTTGGACAAGAATGAATGGCCTCTCAGTTCACCAGATCTGAATCCCTTGAATTATTTCGTATGGTCATACATGCTGGCGAAGGTATATGACCCCAGGGCGTCTAATATCAACCAATTCAAAACCGTAATCAAACGAATTTGGGATAAAATGCCTATGGAAGTCGTGTGTGCCGACTGTGACGGTTTCGAAAAACGTCTGGAGCTGGTCAAGGCGGTTAAAGGCGGTGTTATTCCAAAACATATGCTGTAGTTGATCAGTATTATATTGCAATAGAATGGGTAAAGTTATCAACCAAATCTGGATTATCGATTTGAAATAATTAGAGTTTTATTTTGTATGAGAATATATTGGACACGGTGTACATACTAAATCGAAGATTAATAGGAATAACAATTTAATGGTTGAGAAGAAAGGGTATTAGTTTATATTATAAAATTACATGTTTAACATCTGTCACGGAGGAGGAACTATGAAATGTACTTTTTTTTTATCAAAAAAATAGTAATTTGAAAAAACAAACAGGTTCATGAAGATCCCTCTTTTCACTACTGTTTCCTCTGCTATTACAAGAAATTGAAAAACTTGTATGAAAGCTAAGCAAAATTTTAATGATGACGATGATACTACATACTAATGATTGATTAAAGCATTGCGATTCAAAAACCAAAACAAAAAACAAAAACAATAAACCCAAACAGCATTCGACCAATTTGATAAGGAGTAAAATAGTTCACAACGGTACATGCTACAGTACATATGTATGGATTATTATATTTCTTCATAGATAAATCAAACTCGAAAGAAAAACAGATGAAAAGATGATGAACTAAGCAGCAACAAATCAAGCTAGAGATCCGCGACCATATTATTGAACTCCCGTTCCATGGTCTATCGAATAACGTATTCATTTTAATTAACATCTTCAACGGATAAAATATTTCAACAAACACAACGGACCACTACTTCTAAAGGCGGGGAAATAAAATGAGTTTTTTTTTTTCAACAACGAAATGCCAATAATGGTGCCACTACTGATTTGTTTGTACTTTAGAAATGACAACATTGAATGTTTGGCGGGAAAATGATTAAATCGACAAAGATTTTTCATCAGGGGCAAAGTGACAAACGTAAACAATGGCTTTTTCCGCGAATTTCTCATCATTGTAAACTCGCCTAATCAATTCACCATGATCATTTCGAATTGAATTGGAGGCTTACATGGGTAACCTTTTAGCCACCAGAAATTTACGGAAGAAACTATTCCCCAACCACAAGTTCTGATAAAAGAGTGCTTTTTGACTTAACCTGCAAATCGAAGGATTGAGATGAGAATTCTATTCAGCTTACCTCTAAGTAATTAACCGAACTTTCAAGTTCGCATTCAATGTTTAAGCTTCTAGCAGCATTCTTATCAACTTCTGAAGAAAACTTCGAAGTTCAAGAAAAGTTCGTTCATGCGGTTATGGAGCATCCTATTCAGCTCGAAAACCAAGAGAATGTAGAGAATGCTATTCGATTTCAAATAAAAACAAAAGACATTCCATATTAGACAGTTTTGTTCTTCTCTAATACTGCCGAAAATTATTTTTAGAGTGTTGTGTTGTGAAATATTGATTGAGTTCAATTTGAAGTTTTTTTTTACGTAAATTAAATTTGTCATAAATATTTACTACCTAGTCTCAAACTCGCCTTGGCCTCTTTTAAACCGGGATGCTCACCACTGTGCCATATGAACGAGGTGGGTTAGGCTATGATTTTACTCGTTGATCACATGCATAAGTACTTTCCTGTTCCCTATAATCTTATCTGAACCTAAAAGTCTCTAATTAGTTCATCTAGAACTAAATCTGAACTACAAATTAATTAGTTTGCTCTTGTATCTCGTCAAACATGGAGCACAATACCAGATCACTCTTTAAATGTAAACAATCTTTTTGAGTTTGTTTAAGTGTTCTTCAGAACTTTACGTGTACTTCAAAAAGTAGCAAAGTAGTTCAACATAGATGTATTGTGAACTTTGGCGCTGATTAAAGGTCCGGTTAGCACTTTGATTGAACTTTGAGATTGTGTGAGTTTCAAAGCAAGTTCTCAACTAAAAACATATGAACTAGAAGGTTGAGTTGAATAGCAACAAGAAACTTTTCATGAACTTTAAAGTTGCTTTAGACGTTATTAAACCTTAAAAGAAAATTAAGTTCTGCTTGTACCTGAAGTTATTTGTTATTCAGCAAAAAAGTTCAATGAAAAAAATATCCACTAAATGTTGACTTCTGAGTTCTCATCTCCAGTAAAATTCGAACTTTTGGTTGCTTGGGTTGTTTAGGTTTGTCAATAAGGCCATAATGATAAATCTCTGTCAAATTACTGAAACAAACGAAAAACAAAATGGCGTCTTTGCTTCAGTTTAACCTGGTCTATACAATGTGTGGAAGTGGTGGGCTGGATGTATTGATACAGTTCGGGTGTAGTTCGGTTTTCGTATTTTTCGCGTGCATCGTGTCTTTTGCCCGCTTAGTTACCAGCCCTGGTCCTATGTAAATCTCGATTCAATGAAAAATCTCGCACGACAAATACCGAAATAGGTTTGAAAATCTCATTTGGCGAGGAAATGATGGTAAACATTTTCATCGAAATCTCATCAATTTTTCCGTCATGATAGAGCGTGACCGCTGCTTGTCCAGCAGTATTTCTGAGAAGAGTTTATAAAATGTATGAATTATATGTTCAATAAACATTCAATAAACATTAAAGATTTCATTTTTTGAAGACTTCTAGAGTTTTTTTTCATTAGGGTGATTCTGAAATTGAGAGGCTCTCTTTGATTACTTTCTCTTTCATTCATATTCCATTCATCTTTACGTTTTTCATTCTACTATTTGTAGAGTATGCTAGCCAGCAATGTTGTGTTTCAATCAGTACTAAGAACCCCTCAGAAGTTTTATAATGGCGCTGTAGTAAATGAAAGAGAGCGAGAGAGGAGAGAATCTCTCATTGTTAGATTCGCCCTATTGAAAAAAAAGTCCTAGACTTCACCCAACAGATTGTCAAATGCTATGACGTCATTGTCATCCTCTCTTGCAATGTTTACATTGTTTCTTCCACCAATACCTGCATAAAGTTTACCCTTTCACACCTTGTATAGACCAATTTGACTTCACTGTGCCTAATCTGAATGTGTTACGATGTGATGTGACGTGAACGTGAATGTGTATGTGTGTTTGTGTGCATGTGCATCGATTGTGTTCTTGCCCAGCCTGGACAATAAGGAATGGAAATGCGAGTGACACGCGTGCAAATACGAAAGCAGTTGATTGTCTGTCTGTTGTATGATGAAATTCCCTCAACAACTAGATAATCGTTCGGAAATCTCGCTCATCTTTCCAAACTGGCCACACACATACATCCACTAATTTTCTTTTCCGTCAAAATGGCAACTCGAATGAAAAGAAAAAACAACAACGACGTGAATCGTGCTCTGTTTGAAAAGTTGTGCGAGAAATATATTATTTATAGGGCAACCAACGTGAAAATCGATACGTTCAAGAGCCGTCACAGGGCAATTAAATGGGCAACTGCCAGCCAGATTCATTGCTATGCAGATTTATTTACGTGTTCCACGGAATACGAGGCTGGTTTGTTTTATTTCTACTTTCAACCACAGAGGCGGTTGGACAGCAGCTGGCAGGTGCATGTTGGATAAGTACATACATAGACGCTGCGGGAAATCTGTTCAATTTCCATTGCACGGACGATCAGGACAGCTCAAAATTCAGTTGAACTCCAAAGTGCAAAAAGTGGAACTATTAGCCTAGTGAAGCAACTTCTAATTCCAAGCTGAGTAGCTCGACTTTCCGCACTATAGGGTTAAACTTGGATACCATTTTGGGTTTCTCTCATTGACCGTGCACCGGCGAAATAACCAGACGCTTTGATGGTGAGGAAATGTACAGTTTCATAAAATGTGTGTTTAATGTTCAAACGAACCGAACAAACAAAACTAATTGAATTTAAAATAATGACAACGACATCTACATCGACAATAGTAACAACAACGAAAATAATGTGTCAACAAGAGCAGCAACGGCGATGATGGTTTTTTTTTTTTTTTGAGCGGTTCGAATGGTCTTCTGGTCAATTGGATTGGTAACACTGGTCGACAAAATCCGAAAACAAAAGTCTAGAGACCAGAACTCCATGCCAATTTCCTTTAACCACCGAAAAACGTATGCTGACCTAACGCGATTTGCATTTTCTTTTTCAGAAACTGGCATCAAAAATTGAAATTGTGATAATTTTTTAGAACCACTCAAATGTAAATGCTCTAAAAGCATTTTTTCTAAACCTTAAACGAGCAGCTTTGCCCAAAAAAGCGTTTCAATCCGACTTCACCAAAAAATAACAGTTTAAAGGCAGCATATTTTGTCAAAAAAACAGCAAAGTACAATGAACTCCCCGACTAGCGCGGATCCCCTTGAGAAGGGTCACGAGTGATATACACAGAAAAAAATAATTAATTTTAACAAGAGCGTAAAATTTCCCTTCGTTGAATTTCAAGCGCAATGAGGCATAACAACGAAATTGTTTGCAATCTTTCATGCACCATACAACAATGTGTGCAATTTTTCATACAACAGGCTTGATTCCGACGTTATCTGGCTTAAAGTTACATGACATGAAGTATTATTTTCTACCAAATCTAGCATTCCCTTCTAGCACCTGCCAGCTGCTGTCCAACACAATTATCTGACGATGTGGCGCTAGTTTGCATGCAAAATTACTAAATAGCTCGAATCCAGGCATCCTTGACATATAGGAAGTTGGCGTTTTCAACAAATATGTTTGAGTAGCTAAGGTCTTTTTGATAGTGTAAACATTAGTTCAGAATTCTTCCGCTTAGTGGTGCAATTGTGCATGTGTGGACTTTTTATATAGCCTGTATCCTGAGATCTAGATCATTTATGGATTAACTGTCTTCGGGTAAGTTATTCGGGAAATCATCACCTTCCGTTGACATGAAAGTTCAGAGTTAGCTCACTACGCTGCGCTAGCAGCGGCTAGATAGTCATGAAGAAAATGAAGAAATTTTTTGGCTCACGAAGTAAAAGCACATCGGTCCCATGCTCGGTCCCAAGCTTAATGATTCGCCCCTTCTAACATAATGCTCACCAACACACCCTCAAATATTCTGTCAAAATAGCATAGCGAATCAAAACAAAAACAAAGATACTAGCACCGAAAGGTACCGAAATGCGCAAGAGTGTATAGCAAGGTGCAGACTGCAAGGTGTACTACGGACCTAGGGGTTCTACTACAGTGAACCAATTTCAAATCGCAAATCAGGATATTGAATAGAAAACTATCTGTTCTGATTTCAGGTGTTGGCTGCAATTATCATCGCCAAGAACTTGGTCGAAACCGCGCAATCACTAGGCTGATTGTTTCTTTTGTGCAGTGCAAGATTACCAAAACTTGACTTTAAAGAATACCAAGACGTGCCTTCATCATAAGCACAGCAACTTCGTGAAGCTGACGTAGGTAAGCCCAGTCGAAAGCTTCCGCAAGAAATTCCGAGAAGTTTCACATTACAAACTGAAAGTGTGTCAAGTGTTACTGTTTCGAATTACCGTACCGATGGAGTAAGGCCTCCACATTATCCAAATCAATAGGAACTTGACGATCTTGACTGGAATTTGAGCTTAACAAGAGGGGAATTTTTTTTTAATCTGTCGTACAGGTTTGGGCCGAAGGGTCTCAGATTGTTAAGAACCTTTGTCCACGCGTAGGGTTCATGGATATATGAACAAAAAACAATATTAATAAATTCAGGGTTGCCAGTTTCCTTACAAAATTTTCCACGGTGAAGGAAAATTTCTTGGAAAAGCCGAAAAAACGTTTTTCTGAGCCAAGAAATTTTTTGATAAAACTGTTTTCTTGTTTATTAATTCATAAGCTCATATTTATGAAATTTTGGCGATGGTTTTTTTTTGTTTTTGAGAAGTGCTTGAAAAACTATGGGCTCACTCGTTTTCCCCAAAAGCTAAATGCAGAGCTTATAATTTCATATCTTGATGAATGAGAGCTCCTCAATGGTGACGTAAAAATTGATACACAATGGAAGCGAGATGAGCCCTAGTCCTCATATTTTACATATAAAGATATAAAGATGGCCTTTGCTTTTGACATAATATCGGAAATGGGCCTTGAATACAAACCGAAAAAGTGGCAACTATTCAATAATAGCAATATTTGGCAAACGACACTATTTTGTCATATCTATGAAGAGCAGATATAAAAAAAAGTGCAGCCCTCACTTACACACTGCAAACATTTCCAAAATTATCAGATGCCAAAATAATGGCAGGAGTTTTCAATGGCCGGTAAAGAAAGATGCGGAAGATGCAAAATTTAAAAAAACATCTCTCACCGGTCCAGAAAGCGGCATGGAAAAGCTTCAAAGAAATATGTCAAAACTTTTAAGGAATCCAAAAAGCTGACAAATATATTAAGTTCTTCACAGACTTTCCCTGGAGTTTTCTGCAAGATTTCCCTGAAGTTAATTGCCAACCTCCTCCCTTCTCTGCCAAAGCTTCCAGAAGTTGTTTTCATTCCTTTATTATCTCGAGATTCTCAGCCCTGAGCTGGTGCATCTCCCGTCGTAGTCACTCAAATACCTTTTGGGTATTTTAGTAACTTGTCCGGGAGTGAGATTCGAACTCGTAACTTTGGCATGAGAGGTATGGATGCCCATCACTACGCCGGGGTCGTCTTCGATTCCCAGAAGTTCTCTGTAGAATTTCCCTGAAGTTCTCTCCATAACTCGCCTGAAGTTCTTTGTAGAACTTCCCTGAAGTTCTCTGCAGAACTTCCATGAAAGTATCTGCTGAACGTTCCTAAAGTTCTCTACCAAACTCCCTTGAAAGTCTCTGCTAAACTTCCCTAAAGGTCTCTACAGAACATCACTGAAAGTCTCTGCTAAAATTCTCTGAAGTCCTCTGAAAAACATCCCTGAAGTTCTCTACAAAACTTCCCTGGAGTTCCCTGCAGAACTTCCCCGAAGCTCTCTACAGAACTTCCCTGAAAGTTTCTACTGAACTTCTCTGAAGTTTTCTGAAGAACTTCTCTGCAGAACTTCCTTGATAAACTCTGTAGAACTTTCTTGAAGTTTTCAGAACATCTTCCCTGAAGTTGCTTGAAAATTTTCCCTTAAGTTCTCTGCACAATTTACCTGAAGCTGTTTTCAGATCTTCCCTAAAGTTCTCTGCAAAACTTCCCTGAAGTTCTTTGTAGAACTTTGATGAATTTCACTGCAGATCTTCTCTAAAGTTCTCTGCAGAACTTCCCTGAGGTTTCCTGAAGAACTTCTTTGAAGGTCCCTACAGAACTTCCCTAAAATACTCTGCAGTACTTCCCTGAAGTTTTCTGCAGAATACCCCTGAGGTCCTCTGCAGACATTCCCTGAAGTTCTCTACAAAATTTCTCTGAAGTTCTCTGCAGAACTTTGATAAAGATTTCTGAAGAACTTCCATGAAATTCTTTACGGAATTTCTCTGAAATTATCTGCTGAACTTCTCTGAAGTTTTTTAAAGAACTTCTCTGAAGTTCTTCGCATTAATTCCCTTCAGTTCTCTGGAAAACTTCCTTAAAATTCTCTGCAGAACTTCTCTGATGTTTCCTACAGAACTTCCCTGAATATATTTGAAAAACATCCCTGACAGTTCACTGCAGAATTTCCCTGACGTAACCTGAAGAACTTCCTTGAAAATCTCTTAAGTTCTCTGCAGAACTTCTCTAAATTTCACTTAAAAACATCGTTGAAGTTCCCTGCAGAATTTCCCTGAGCTTCTCTGCAGAAATTCCCTGAAGTTCTCTACAGAAGTTCCTTGAAGTTTTCTGCTGAATTCCCCTAAAGTCCTCTGCAGAATTTCCATTGAAATTTCTGAAGAACATCCATAAAGTTCTATGAAGAATTTCCATGAGGTTCTCTGCTGAACATCCCTAAAAATTTCTGCTGAACTTCCCTAAAGTTCTGTGCAGAACGCCCCTGAAGTCCTCTAAAAACTTCCTGAAGTTCTCAGAAGTTGTCTGAAGAACTTCTTTGAAGTTCTCCGGAGAACTTCTCTGAAGTTCTCAGAAGAACTTCTCTGAATTTATTTGCAGATTTTCTCTGAATTTCTCTGCAAAATTTTCCTGAAGTTCTTTGCTGCACTTCCCTAAAGCTCCCTGCAGAACTCCTCTGAAATTTTCTGAAGAACTTCTCTGCCGAACTTCTCTGGAGTTCTCTGCAGAATTTCCCTGCAGTTATCTGCTAAATTTCCTGGGAAATCTCTGCAGAATTTCGAAGAAGTTCTCTGAAGAACTTTCCTTAAAAACTCTGAGGAACTTCCCTGAAGTTTTCAGAAGATCTTCCCTGAAGCTCTTTGCAGATTTTCCCTGGTATTCTATGCAAAATTTTCCTGAAGTTCTTTGCAGAACTTCCCTAAAGTTTTCGGCAGAACTTCCCTAAAGTTCTTTGCAGAACTTCCCTGATGTTCTATGTAGAACTTCGATTAAGTTCTCTGCATAATTTTCATTAAGCTATATGCAGAACTTTCCTTAAGGTCTCTTCAGAATTTCTTTTAAACTCTCTGCAGAATTTCCCTGAAGTTCTCTACGCAACAATCCCTGAAATTCTCTGCTGCACTTCTCTAAAGTTTTCTGAAGAACTTCTCTGATGTTCTCTGTTGAACTTTCCTGATGTTTCTTGAAGAACTTCTCGTAAGTTCCCTGCAGAACTTCCCTGAAGTTCTCTACAGAACTGCCCTGAAAGTCTCTGCTGATCTTCTTTCAAGTTCTCTGAACTTCCAAAAAGTTTTCTCTTTGAAGTTCTCTGCTAAATTTCTTTGAAGTTTTCTGAAGATCTTCTCTGAAGTTCTCTGCAAAACTTCCCTTAAGTTCTCTGCAGAACTTCCCTTAAGTGCACTTAAAAACATTCCTGAAGCTCGCTGCTAAATTCCCTTGAAGTTCTCTGCAGAATTTTCCTGAAGTTCGCTGCAGAACTTTCCTGAAGTTCGTCGCAGATTTTCCCTGAAGTTCTGTTAAGAACTTCCCTAAAATTCTCCGCAAAACTTCCCTGAAGTTTTTAGAAGAACTTCCCTGAAGTTCTTTGCAGATTTTTCCAGAAGTTCTCTGCAAAATTTCCCTGAAGTTCTTTGCAGAACATCCGTGAACTTTTCTGAAGAACTCTCTGAAGTTTTCTTAAGAACATCCCTGAAGTTCTCTGTAAAAAAAATTGAAGTTCTCTGCAGAATCTCCTTGAAGCTGCTGAACTTTATGTAAGTGCTCTGCAGAACTTCCTTGAACTTTTCTTAAGAACATCCACGAAGTTCTATGAAGAACTTCCATGAAGTTCTCTGAAGAACTTTCCTGAAATTCTGTATAGAACTTCCCTGAAGTTTTCAGAAGAACTTCCTTAAAGTTGTCTCCAGCAGTTCTCCTGATGTTCTCTGCAGAATTTCCCTAAAGTTCTCTGTAGAACTTTCCTGATGTTTCCTGATGTTCCCTGCATAACTTCCCTGAAGATATCTGAAGAACTTCAATGAAGTTCTCTGCAGAACTTCCCTAAATGTCTCTGCTGAAAATTCCTGAAGTTCTCTGAAGAACGTTGCTGATTATCGACTGTTACTTTCAATGTTGAGATTAGTTTCTTTGGCTTCAGTCTTTATGTAGGGAAACATAAAAGACTGAAAGCCAAAGAAACAATCTCAACATTCTCTGAAGAACTTTCCTGAAGTTCTCTGAGGAACTTTCCTGAAGTTCTCTGAAGAACTTTCCTGAAATTCTCTGCAAAACACCCCAAAAATCCTCTGCAGAACGTTCTTTAAGTTCCTGCATAATTTATCTTATGTTCTCTGAAGAACCTCCTGAAATTCTTCAGAAGAACTTCCTTAAGTTCTTTGCAAATTTTTCCTGGAGTTCACTGTACAATTTCCTTGAAGTTCTCTGCAGAACTTTCTGCAGAGTTATCTGCAAGTTATCTGCAGAAATTCCTGAAGCTCTCAGCAGAACTTCCCGTAAGTTGACTGCAGAACTTCCCTCAAGTTCACTGAAAAACATCCCTTTGGTTCTTTGCAGAATTTCCTAATGCTCTCTGTCGAACTTCCCTGAAGTTTTCCGAAGAACATCTCCGAAGTTCCTTGTGAATTTACCCTGAAGTTCTCTGCAGAACTTCCCTGAAATTCTCAGCAAATCAGCAAAACTCTGCTATATATTTGAAGCTATCTGCAAAACTTTCATGAAGTTCTTTGCAGAACTTCTCTGAAGTTCTCTGCAAAACTTCCATGAACTTCTCTGATGAACTTTCATGAAGTTCTCTGAAGGACATATCCAAAGTTTTGTGAAGAATTCTTCTGAAGGACTAACTCGAAGTTATCAGAAAAACGTACCAACAATTCCCATACTGAGGTAGTCAGCCTTTTATGTGCACCAGTGGTAAACATTCACTACATGAACTATGAATTCGACCGTCTGGAAGACCATGGCTACTCGAATAAATTTCCTGAAGATAATGAATTCATACATGATCTCGATATCAAAATAAAGATATCACAAAAAGTTCACATGAACACTAACGCCACGTAGCGAATGAATTCTGATCTAATGTGTACTCCATTCAAAAAGCCCTGACCCCACGAATATCTTTTTCCAAGATGCTCTTTTGCTATTTGTCCGTAATCTCGAAATCCAGATTATACAGTAAACTTACGTACACCATAGCGCCACGGAGTGAGATCATTCTGAACTGTTGATTCAAGCGTCTGGAAGCTCATAAATTTTCAACTGACTTTCCTGAAAACAGTCAAATTTTACACGGTCTAGATCTCAAAATACAGGTACAGCACAACGTTCGCATGCACACTAGCGCCACATATCGGACGAGTTCTGAATCGAAACCAATCGGAATCAATCAACCAAACATCTTTGTCGAACACGTCAAAATGTCGAGTTATTAGTACAAGATACTGAAGAAGTTTGCACATCGTAGACGAAATACGAGTATCTGTCAAGTTTAGCAAAGGTAGTTGGAATTAAATGGAGAATACTAATTTTTCTTTTCATTTCTAGTTACAGGTATTCCACTAAACAGCTCAAACTCTCTAGGATACGGCAACTTGCTATATGTCAAGGATCCCGAGAGCGCTGCGCGAATAAAAAATTCTCATAGATTTACAATTGAATATATTGTAACCATACAATAGAATCTATAGCATTTACGATTAATAGTATTGTTCACAACGATAGGATGACAATAGGAGTTATTGTTACCACAATAGAATTTAATGTAAATTGAGCAATGCACAATAGAAAAGGGGGTTGTTATGTATCTTAACTACAGAAAAAATCATTATTTTCCGAACAAATTTGAGTCAAATACTATTAATTGTATTGTTTCACTATTGTTGAAAATCCCAGCATATAGAGTGAATTGGAGATCTATTGTAATGACAATATGCATTTTTCATTCATCTGATTCTCGAACAATAAGATTCATGCTTGGAAATAGATTCTAATATTATTATATATTATTGTATTGTAACTGTATGGTTATTTTTATCCGGGTAGCGCCACGTAGTGAGATAGTTCTAAACTTTTTAGTATACCATCTTAAAAGCCTTGATCTAATGAACAACTTTGCTCAAGAAAGGTAATCTTAAGAACGAAAGATCACAAGATATTATCTGATTAAACAAAAAAGGGTCATGTCCACATATCATCTTAGACCACCATCAAGAGAATCCGCGTATTTCGGGGGTTTACAGTACTTAGCTGGGTTTTTTTTTGCTAAAATATGCTGCCTTTCAACGGTCATAACATTTTCTGATGAAGTCGGATCGACACACTTTTTTCTGCAAATTTGTTTGTTCAAGTCTGAACATTTTCATTAAAATGCTTCTGGAGCATTTACATTTAAGCTGAGGCAGTTACTCAAGAGGTTCTCAAAAGATATAAAAATTTCAATTTATGATGCCAATTTGTGAAGAAAAATGCAAATCGTATAAGGTCAAGGTACGATTTTCGGTGGTTCTCGGACCCAAGCTAACGGAAACTGGCATGGAGCTCTGTATGTCTAGAAATCTCTGTTGACCACTGAATCACCGAAAAGCGCAAGAATGTATTGCAATGTTCAAGGTGCAAGGTGTACTTGGGTCCAAGGGGTTCTACAACAGTAAGCCAATTCTGAATCGCTAGTTTCATTTGGATTGTTGGTAACAATGTGTTTTGTTCATTTGTTTGTTGCATTCTCAGAAAAACAGGAAGACTAAAAAGTGACGATGTTTCAAAGTTCATAAATAAGAAAAGTCGTAAGTAACTGATAATTCATATGTTTGTTTCTGTTTGCTTGGAATCGCGTTGATATTTCAAAGATACAAAAAAAACATCAACGAGGCATGTTAGTGAATTGGAAGTTTTGAAATTAGAAACAAACCACTTTTATGATTATAACAAGGAAAATCTCTCATGACAATTAATTGATTTTCTGCCCAAAGTCTACGAGAAAACCTAAGTTCAACCCATGAAAAGACATTTTAGCAAAATGAAAAACTTGATGCATGATTCAAAGAAAGAATTTCTCCAGAAGGAACACTCTCATAATAGTTCAAAGATAATGCTCTCACGCTCACGAAGGATCCTCCTTCAGGTCTTTTTCGTATATTCCTCGGGTCGTTTCCCACTAGGAAATCATATTTGCTCTCATATTTACAAATTTTGAACTGATTTGAATACTTTTGGACTCATGTGGTGGATATATTAATCTAATTTCCAAGAAATAAATGCAAATAATTTCGAAAGACAAGTCAGAAAGGTGAACTTTGACAATGTTGACTTTTTACGGCAATCATTTTTGAAATTCACAGTTCAGCATAGTAGTAATCCATTAACCGCTTCGCTGATTACATTACTTATGGTAACTTGGTTATTTGACTTATTTGATTGAGTCACAAATAGCGAGTCATTCCATTACGTCATATTTTTCTTCAAAGAAACTTCACGCACGCGAGAATGCTGCTATTTTATTATTGGAAACAATGGAACACTTTTTTCCCACGCTGTTCAAATGGAACGACAGCCGAATAAAACACCGCCTGCTGAGAATTGTAACACTCACTTGGAAAACTAGGCGCTTTATAAAAACACTTCCCAGCAGTTCAAAATAATTTTGTCCATTGTAATGGATAAAGGTGCAAGCAGTTAACAAATATAAACAAAAAAAAAAGTCAGATGTGTGCACGACGTTTAGAAAATATTCATAAAACAGTGGGCCCTGCTATGTGAGACTAGAATATGTATAATCCCAAATATAATTGACATAAATTGCCAATAACAAGTCAACATGAGATCTTAGCTCAACTGTGATGTATTTTATATTATCAATTTTAATTTCCAAAAAGGTTTTGGAGCTCCTATCCAAGTTGTTGATCCTTACTAATAAAAATCTATTAAAAATCTGTGTAGAAGATACACATAGAATTGCCAAAAAACAAAAAAAAAACTGCGTTAAACCAAATACTTCATTAGTCACGTGGCTTGACAACCTTGTATTGTGAATATCCAAATACTTGCCAAATTGCCGTCAACTCTGTTCTCTGATGCCGAAATTATACGGGTTCACCATCCGAAAATCCCGACACACGAAAGGACGCCAAGTGACAAATCGTGTAACTTGGCCACTGACCACATCGTCCGGCTGGGCGACCTTCAACCAAACACACCAGTGTGACCCGAGATTGATGACCGTTCCATTTCGGCACTCAGCTGCCAACAGCGGCAGACGTAATTCGTATATTTAATAGCCCCTGCTCACCACTGTGTAATTGATTCAGATTGTTCGCGGATCCCTCCTCCGCAAATGGCGTTGATTGATTATAGTTAATTCCGAATACATTTGTCCACACTTGAAAATAAATCCATCACACCGTTGTTGCTCGTTGCAGAAAAAAAAATCAAAACTATAAATGAGGATAATCAACCAAAAAAAACAACATTGATTTCCATTTCGGCGGCCGTACATCGGACTGGGACCGGGAGTGTTCCTCAATCGGAAGCCTCTCACCATTATCCCTTCGCAGCTGGTATCGGACTCATCCACATTATCGTACTAAATGGAACATTCAGGACATCGAAAAAGAAAGCATCATCCACGGAGAAGGAACTTACCCTAGCACGTGAGTGAGTCGTCGCCGCATCGGGCCTATCGTGACCGGCTCCTCCTCCTCCTCCTGCTGCTGCTTGGGCCGCTGATGAGTCGTTGCCTCCTCGTTGGTTCGCCGCCATGAACTCGTGCGACCGGTAGGCCAGCTCCGGACATTTTTTCCTCCTCGGCAAGGGTGGCTCGTTGACCGAAGCTGCTGTGCGCGAGGACAGACAGATGGAAAAGGGGAAAATTGAGTGAGAAGATTAGAACCGGTTACCGGAGGATGGCAGCGGGGTTCAGAGCAACTAAGCTAGGGCAAGCTACAGCTATGGCGATCAAATTTGGGTAAATTTTGTCTAATGCACGCGCGTTCGGTTGGGATCAAAATCTGTCGGCGACGAATGTTGGGAATTTTGAACAAGCTGGTCGAACTACGGCTGTCCGACAGAGTTTGGTCCCCAAAGCAAACAAACATGGAAGCTATCTAGGTACATTACCGCTACGGGGGGGGATTCGGTTTGCATCGCTACTTGTCCTACGGGGATGATGATTACCTAGTGTTGGTGTTAGTGAAATAGCGTCTAGTAACATTTTATGGAATTATCTACACGATGTTGAGTTGTGCCTGTGTTGGCGATGGATAACAGGGTCAACCAGGTATTGGGAACATTGACATTGCGGTTCAGTTTGAACTCAGATTTGAAATCATGATCTACGTTCTACAAGGTTCCATGCAAATCTTCGAGCCTATTTTGGATAATTTTTTTATGAGATGATCCAACTACTTTTAAAAATACGATACAGAACAGAAATGGACATTGTAGAATACCAATACCTTGCTGGCGTATATCTACTATTTGACAAATACCCAGAAGTTCTAATGGAAGGCTATTGATGGCTATTGAGCAGCTCAATGGAAACGATCTATAGCATTTTTATGCAACTTTATTTTTAAGTCCTTATGTGAATCTAAAAGTTTGCGCAACATAATTTAATAGAATTTGGAGCAGCTTCTAAGGAAACTTTTAAGAAGCCAGCCAAAATGGCAAAATGCCTAGAAGACTGTCTCAGGTGAAACATGCACCACCAACAAGACAATCACATCAAAATGGTACTAAGGGGAGTTGAAAAAAAAGTATGTGTATACTTTTTAATAATTTCGGCTTGGTACTTTATTGGAGCGATATTCGTTTGGTTGAGGTTCGTTTGAAAACTACCGTTTTTTATTTATATGTCAAATTATATGTGTATTGGTTAAGGAATTAAACCCGG
>JASCZW010013609.1:0-25098 GCA_034211315.2 Aedes japonicus | reverse complement strand
AACGTACACACACAGCAACAAATAATTAAAATTACATGCGCTGTAAAACGTTCAACTGGTGAAAATGTATCAATGTAATCTATAGGCGTAGCCAAGGGGGGGCAGGGTGGGGCCGTTGCCCCCCCTAACTTTTGATTTTAGTTTTAGAATATTAATGTTTGTTTGAATTTTTATTATATATTTTTAATGTTTGTGAGATTGCCCCTTTGCCTCAATGAAATAGCGTGAAGTTGTGTTGATTTTGTAACAAGAAGTAGTAAATATGTGCAAAAAGTGGACATCTATGAAATTTTTTTTTTCAAATAGTAACGACTAAAAATTTTATGACACTCTTTTCCCTCTAATCAAGAACACAACCTAGCTAACGTATCAAAAAAATAGATATATTTTACACCTTTAATGGTAACTATTTGATGAGCTTTGACTGCTTTTTTCCCCGCTAGCTGAAACTTGAAAAAGCTAAGTTCAAATCAATTTTCAGTTCTTGACAATCAGCAAACATAATATTTAAATCAATGTTATAGCTTTCGGAAGCCAAACAATACTTGATAAAGAAACATAATTCATAGTAAGAAAGTGTATACATCGAAAATGTTTATTTAAACTATTCATGATATGGGCCAAACTGGTCAATTTTACATCGCTGATCAATGCTTTTCTGTTTCACGGTACTGTAGTTTCATGTTATTAAGAATATATAATAACTATATAGTTTGATTCAGTATTTTAAAATATTGTTTCTGTATCCGAAAGATTTTAATAGAGCATATGCTACGATATTATCCGGGCGAGACGAGACGACTTGTATTCGATTTTCGAATCAGTCATTCAATAAGTGTGTGAGTATGCAAGACAGCATGCTCATCAGAGCGAAAACTGCAGTTGTCCTATCCTATTCAAAGATTTAATCCGTTTATATGAGCATCTGCAAGATTATAAGTATGATTGTCCGCCCGTGGTTGCTGCCTGGTCAGCTGCTATTACACAGAGAACCAACACATGATGCGTGGGATTAGCATAAATTCTCAATATATAAAAACTGATGATCTCAAACTAACGCAATAATTGGCACCTGCCTTGCCCGAATGCAGGTCAAATAAGGAAAGGATAGGAATGTGTTGACGTGATACTCGCTTCAATGGAAAACAAGACCATTACTGCACGTTCACGAGAATTCTTTAGCATGTCGAATAACATGAATGGGTTGTTTTTAGTAAACGATAAGCTGATTTCACGCGGCGTTTAGTAAAATATTTTTATATAGTACCGATTTCTTATTTGAACGTTTTTTTATCAACAGTAAATATACTGTTGCAGCCACTCACAAAAAGGAATAGTGATTTACTTGCTTCAGAATATGGTGGTACGGCGAGCATGGCAAACCAATATTATGGATCACAATTAATTGGTCCACCTTACCGCAATCCACCACATCTCACCAGGACACATTTTTTGCTTTGCACACTCGATCACTGACATAGCCGAAATAATACGATACGTGCCATGCCTGATAGCAAAATAGGGCTTTATAAAGCATCGACACAACCGTTCACAGCCGATGCTCGAAGCAACCTCTTTTTTCACAAACTTTTAATTTTTACAACTGTATCAAGAAAATTGTTGATGGAGCTTGTTAAGAATAATTTATGCGAATTTCATTGACAAGAAGTTCATCAATCAAGTACATACCATAAAAAGTCGAGAACACTTGCATGAACCAAGAAGAAAGCTGCTATTAATTTCGATATTCATTACTTCTCATTCTTAATTTGATTTCGGAAAAGTTGCTTTGCTGGTGAGTTTAGAGCACATAGTGTGCATTGTTTTTTAATAATTGGTAGTTTGAAACAGTTCTTTGGTTTATTGTTATCTAGTATTTCCATAAATGGACATTCGAATTTTTTAAAAGTAAGTATAGTCATTTCCGGCATGTAATTGAAAGAAACAAACAAACTTTTTTTTTGAACAACCATAAAAAAATTGGTCTATTGAAACGTTGTGAGCACGGAGAGTAAAACACTGTGCTTTTGCGGTGTTGCTTTGTCAATATATGCACTGAAAATTTATTTCCGTACGTAAGCTTTCAATTGTTTCTTAAACATGGATTTTGTTCATAGAACAAATGTCTCGTAAATTGTATGAAACATTCTTAAACATTCTATCATGTGCTATCATTAA
The DNA here is from genome assembly GCA_034211315.2 of Aedes japonicus. NCBI lineage: Eukaryota > Metazoa > Arthropoda > Insecta > Diptera > Culicidae > Aedes > Aedes japonicus. The sequence goes on along the minus strand of JASCZW010013609.1, from coordinate 22,920 downwards.
ACCATTTTTATCAATGCACTTAATGAATTTGGTGAAGATCAACCAATTGCTGCTTCTCTTCAATCGTACTCATACATATTGGTATTATTGCTTGGGTGGGCTGAAATAATTGATTTATCCCAAAATAAAAATTAAAGCGTTATCGAGAGTTATAAGTTCAAACTTATTAACCAAGTATTTTGTAACAAATCATCATGATCTAGTGAGAACTTGCAATAAAAGTTCGAACATCATGTCAGAAACATTAATAAATATGCTGCACAATTCATTCTGTATATGTTTTTTTTTCAATTTCATACTAAGTCGATATAAAAGATCTGACAGTCAATACTGCATTCACCAGAGAGAAGTTTCTTTTTTTTTATTGATAAAAACATATTCTTAACTCATCATCATGAGGCAACAAGATGTGATAGTCCTACCTTTGATTTCGTAATAAAAAAAAAAAAAAATTTCAGTGTGGGTGAGAGGGTCGTGGAGGAAGAGTATATTTTCAGTACAAACTGTTAAAAAACTCGGTGATTATTCTATACAAAAATTCAACACCACTGTAAAGTGGATATTTCGACACATGACAGTACCCGTTGGTTAAATAGCATGGTTGCTATTTAATGCGGTTCGGTTTTGAAACATATGGAAAACCTAAGGTTTTCAAAATACTTTCCGGTTTTGTTTTTGAGTTCCAGAACAAGCTTAAAATTATTGAATCTTGTCAAAATTTTACGGGTATTATAAAGTACTTTGGGTGAGAGTAGAGAAGATAATCCAACCGTCGTTTAGATGAGGGTTTGAACTCCCGCTCCAGTGGGTGGAACTTGAATATGTCACTGCTCTAATGATCAACGAGGCTTTGGGTTGTCCTTGTGAAGTGTTCAGCGTGTGCTACAACTGGTTGAAGACAATGTAATTTTCTCTCTCTCTCTCTCTCTCTCTCTCTCTCTCTCTTTTAAAAAAGCTTGCCCTCCCCTATTTGAAATCCTGGCTACGCCTTTGTAATCCATTGCTCTGTTGAACTTTAAATAAAAAGTTTTGAAGAATTTATAAACATCGGATCATACATTAATTAGTACACGTAGTACGAGTATAATGAATTTCAAGGAACATGAATTTCCATTATCGTGTGTAAATAAACCTTCTAACAGTGAACCCTAGAGAGTTTGAGCGGTTAAGTGGAATACCTGTAACTAGAAATCAGCAGAAAAATTAGAATTTTCCCAGTATTCCCAGTCGAGACACTGAAGAAGTCTGCACATTGTGGACAAAATACGCGTTACTGTCAAGATAAGCAAAGGTAGTTGGAATTAAATGGAAAATATTAATTTTTCTTCAGATTTCTAGTTATTTCTCACAGAGATATTTTTTTTTCGAAAAACCTTCCATGCTGCTTCTCTCATTCAGCTTTCATTCAGCGCTCAAGGGCGGAGGACATTTTTAACATCTAAAGCAGTTTAATTTCGGTTACTAGTTGAATAGTAAACAGTAAATATACAAAGTAACAATTGCCGAATCCTGTTAAGCAGATTTTAATGCTGTTTCAGAATCCATTGTGTTTTGAGCTGCACAGATGAAAAGAAACAATGAATTTTCTGCGTTATCTTTTTTTCTTATCACAGATTGGGCTGAAGGTTATCAGGTTGTTACCAATTTTTTTTTCTAAAATATAATACAAATTTTCGCAAAAATTTTGAAGAAATATAATCTTAAAAAATACTTTCAAATGTACACAATCATTGAAGGAAAATTCTCGCGTAACTTTTCAAAAGGTCCTATGTAACAAATGTAAACAAATTGAATTAATTAATGCACACTATTGCTATTGCACTTATCAACATTATGTTAAAACACGCATTTTGATATGTTTTCATAATATTAAGAAAATTGAAAATCCACAAAACGTTCGATGTCTGATTTCGCAATAGCAATGCTCTACTGTTTGATACGACGTTTCAGTTTACCTGTCACGCTAAACGTCTAAAGTGTCAGAACAAACATAACAAAGCAAATCCGTACTTCGGTCGTTCGATTGGAGAAAGTACAAAATACCGTTCCAACAATGTCGGAAGGAATTAATAATTCTGCGTTCGATTTGCTCCTCGGTAAGTGCATTAGTTCCTTAAAATAAGCTTATATAAATCAAAATATATCTTGAATATTGGTCGTTTCTTGCAGCCGCAGCTGCAGCTTCACTATCACACATTTCATTATGACCCAGTGCAGTAGTACTTTACAGTCGAATTTATGGGTAAATGCAAGAAACTTCTTATTTTAACAATCATGTATTTGCGGCTGTGGTACTGCCTACCAAGACGTTAACCACATTGTGTGGCAATGCCCTGAATACGAATTTGCCAGATCTGATCTACGAGAAGGCACGTAGAAAGAATAGGATTGTTTTCACCGGGAAGCAAATGCGTGTGTGAAAGAGAAAGCATTCTCTATTGCTATGTGTTATCACAGAGAACAGACATCCAAACTAGAATAAATTTCTAAAAAAAACTTGTGTAAGGATTCAAATTAAAATATGTTAAAACACTATTGCCATCTCTCGGGCTGTGGCCACTTGCGGTTTTTAATCAAACATGGGTAAGATTCGTTGACCGTGCGGTAAAAGAACTGAACTAACTATAAATTAGAAGAAAAATTAGTAATCTCCATTTAATTCCAACTACCTTTGCTTATCTTCGACAGATACGCGTATTTTGTCTACAATGTGCAGACTTCTTCAGTGTCTCGTACTAATAACTCGAGTTATTAGTACGAGACACTGAAGAAGTCTGCACATTGTAGACGAAATACGCGTATCTGTCGAAGGTAGCTGGTTATAAATGAGATTACTAATTTTTCTTCTAATTTATAGTTACAAGTATTCCACTAAACAGCTCAAATCCTCTAGGATTCAGAACTGAACTGCCAAAAAAATTAGTTGATGAATAAGATTTCAAGCTGGTCAATGGATGGCGATGCCAGCGCCGCCACGCTATTGCCACTTCATTACGATTATGAAATGGCCGTTAAATTTCTAACACAGTTTTTTAATTTGATTTGGATGTCTGTTCTCTGTGGTGTTATGTTCTAATTTACTAATAGAATGATAATAAAAATTGAAATGACCTATTTAGCTATCATTGGAATAAAATGTCCTATGTGGCACGACCAATGTACAGTTCGGTTAAGCAAAATGTCCTATCTATATTTTTAATGTTTTCGTTGTTATTTTAACGTTAAATGCTACAAAGACCATTACTGTAGCAAATTCAACGACAATGCTTGCCCTCAAAAGCAATTGAATGGGTTAAACTTGATCCAATTTGAAACATTTTCAAAAAATATTTTCATATTCTTCAACCTCGTTTTCCTCGGGATAGGCAAATTGTTAGATAGGTACTTTTGAGTTACGCGAGAATTGCTTGGAAAAGCCGAAATAACAATTTTCTGAGTAACAATTGTTTTTGTAAGAAAACGAGTGACGAACCCGTTGGTTTTTCAAACAATACTCAAAAAGTTCGTGTATCCATAAACCCTACGCGTGGACAAATAAGAATTTTTTTTCACAATTTTTATGACTCAAAAAACGGGTTTTTCGGCTTTTCCAGAATAAAAATTTCAGTGTGGAAAATGTTGTCGTGTATTTTTTAACTATTATTTTTCCCAAATTTTGAAAAAAAATCATTACAGTTTGGAAAAAAATAGTTCTACGACGAATCGTGCTTGAATTATGAATTTATGAAGTTGATGATGTTCGGGAAACTCGAAAAACTCCAATTGGCGTTTGTCAGGAAAACTGGCAACCCTGAATTTTTTAATATTATTTTTTCTTTCATTTATCCATAAACCCTACACGTGGTCAAAGTTTCGTGACAATCTGAGGCCCTTCGGCCCAATCTGTACGATAATAAACAAAATCTCCATAAAGGAAAAGCTAGATTTGGCAGAAAATAATGGGATATTTCTTGTAAATTAAAGCCAGATAACTCCAGAATCTAGCCTGTTGTTTAAAAGTTTGCAAACATTGTTGTATGGTGCATGAAATATTGCAAACAATTTCGGAGTTTACTCTTCCTTTGGCTTGTTCTTAAACGAGGGGATTTTCACGCCTGTTAAAATTCGTTTTTTTCCCTTGTGTTCACTGATTTTTATCCAAATTCGCCCATCGCAGCAACCTGAATTTTCTCATAATATGAAGACGAATGTAAAATCATGTTGAATGAAGCTTACTGGATTTTAGTAAGTCACGGTCTATATGTTTTGGATTTTTAGAGAAATGAATGTCATATAATTTTTAAATTGATATTGTTCATTATTCACGATTCCTCACGTCACCTGGCTCCCATGGTTTACATGTTTAGTTAGATAGACAATTATTCGATCATCATCTGAAGTAGGTAATTTAAAATTCAATCGATCAATAAATTCAATCAATGTAACTTTCATTATTTTTTGCTGTGTATGCATAGTAAAAATAAACCAATGCACTTTAATTTTAAATTAAAAATTGTGCACAAAATTTGATCATCGATAAACATAGAAAAATACGTCGATTTGCTTTGGTTAATACTTCAGTACACATTGTAAAAATTCACAGTGCACTCATTTTTCAATGCGTTATCATACGAATTTACACGATCGTGTATGTATATTGTAAATCTTCTTCCATTGAAATTTATCGAATAGAACTACTATCCTGCTTCTCTTGCTTAGCTGTCATTCTCAATAAATAAGAAAAGGGAAGAAGAGTACATTTATTTGTCACAGCGGTTTATAAAGCTTAAATCTGATATTCACACCGGCTTATTTGATAAATTATTAAAGAAATAACAACTATCGTGTCATGTGAAGCTGATTATAATTACCGTCTAAGAATTCATTGCGCTTGATTGTCAATTATTCGGATTTACCCAGTGACGAGAATCTCCTCTTGTTAGTTTTATTGACTAAGTTTCTTGTTGCTTACGCTTAAACAAAAAGCGAATGGAAATGTTATGTCATGAAACTAACTAGTTCCTAGGAATGCATTTGACTTGCCTTTTTCAATCTATATCCAAAAGAAAAAGCAATATTGTAATGCAATTTCACATGATTTTCTTTCATTTCTCGTAATGGATCGCAACGTCGTGGCCAAAAAAGCAACACATCAATTCGCTTTGAAAGGCTTAATGTGTGCGTGAGGTTGTAAAGCGTGTTAGTTGTTGAGTATGAGATTGGAGTCCGGAAGCTCAAAGGCTCACAAAAAAAAAGATCACGTTTCGCAACCGAGATTCGAACCGTGGCCGCGAGCGTCATGGCTCTAGATAGTTACCATTCGGTCACTTTATCAAGTTGCTACAGTTGCTTCAATTGTCGAGGTACTCAGCAATACAACAATGAAGCAAATGTCGCTCGCACACATTTGCATGGCTTTGTTTATTTCATAAAGAAGGGCGAACTTGATGAGATGGAGATGGCAGTGCGATGATGAGTGAACATAAAAATAGAATACTTGACAGCGGAATTCCAACAGTGGCCAATAGCGTTGCGGCATTATGTGGTATTGTCTCATCCATATAGAACTTTGCACCGAATGTATTAACCTCACTTTTTTGACAGTCAGGTAGCTTGTTTACAAGGTGTTAGAATTTGAACCACTCAATCGATAATTAGCATTAGCTTTTCCGGGTTCTATACGATTAGATTCATTTATTTTTTGTTTATTTATTTTCCGTCGGCCTATTTCCTCACATGGTGACAATCACCGACGCCAGGGAGACGACTTCACCACTTGGACCCTACCTAACGACTCATGACTATGAACCGGGACCAACGGCTTTACTTCCCTTCCGAAGGAAGACGTGACCAAGATTTTTTCGCCTCAGAAAAACCACCGACGTCAACTGGGATTGAACCCAGACCCACTGGAGTGTCAGTAGCAGCCACGCTTACCACTACACCACCGACGCCGGCGATTAGATTCATGAAATGATGTAAAAATAAGCACTGGTGTCTTTTTTCCTACAATTTTACTTTAATCGAAATAAATTTAGAGCACAAAATCACAAACCGATCTTACCGAAAATATTCTAAGTCCACGTAAACAAGCTCCCTGAACTGTCAAAACTGCATTGATGACGCCATCGTACAATGGTCTATTGAAAAGTTGTTCACGGTTGAACAAAAACCCAACAGGTGCTGCGACTGTTGAAGCCTAAACACACAGAGATTAATTTGATTCGAGCAATTTTTGTGCTGCCAACGGCTTGCACACACTTGCATGGATTCATTTATACCAGAAACGCTTTGTGGATTATGATGGGCAAAGGTGCCTTTTCTGAATCATGTGGATTTCTCAAGATATGATAGCAAACTTTGCGATTGCATTTTTAGCCAACACTTCAGCTTCTGGGTGTACGACAAACGTTATGATGGACCAAAACCCGCTGAAAGCGCTTGAATTTTTTATTTATTACGACTCCACATCTCACTTGATGTTGTAGGATTGATCAACAAGCTAATAATTTCTCACTAATATAATGTTTTTTTCTTGTCTAACGTGAAAAATAAAATTGAATGTGAAAAATCAACAATGCATTTCCAAAGCAATTCATTTAAAATTATATAGGGATATTATTACAACATGCAATTTTCAAGTCTTGAAAATTTGAAAGTTCGTGTAATTTTAGAGCTATTTGCCTGCTCTTTTCATGTACATGAAACGAGATTGATATTTACAAAATAATTTCAACTGTGTAGTCTACATGGATGAATATTAAAACTATTGTAGCCTAAAGCCCGGTTCAAAGTAAATCTGGCCTCACGGTTTAATACACCACTGCGCCCCTGGTGGTTGGAACAAAAAACGTTTGACACAAAAATAGCAAAACTGTTAAAATTCCTAAAGTCGACGGTGCGTCTTGTAATCAAACGTTACAAAGATACTTTGATTGTGGATAGAGCACAGCACAGCTCTCATAAAAGTGGCACTAGGGACAAAGAGCTTAGGTGAAAGGTGTTGAGAAACGTGAGAGGCAACCCAGGAGTCTTCAAGCGTGATTTGGCAAGAAAATACGACTCCAACTTTTCCACCGTGCGAAACACCCTTTCAAGAGAAGGATATAAGTCTTTTTGTGACAGTAAACATCCGAATCGCTCCCTGAAACAAAATTTAGTGCTCAAAAAGTGAGCACGATTGCTATACAGTTGACGAAATTTGATGCCTGTATTTTAATGAATGATGAAACATATGTCAAAATGGATTATAAACAAATCCCCGGACGAAAATTTTACCTGGCAACCCTTTAGGTATAAATTTGTTTTTGCTGATAAGTTTGCTCGGAAACTAAAGATTTTACAATAAATCTGCAGTTGTGGCATTAAAACCAAGGTTTTCATCACATCTCACACAATGACGTCGAAGGTTTTTATTGAAGAGTGTCTGAAAATGCTGATTTTACCCTTCATTCGGCAACACAAGACCAACGTTATGTTTTGGTCGGATTTAGCCAGCTGCCACTACTCTAAGGAGGTACTAGAATGATATGCTGCAAACAATGTTAATTTCGACGCCAAAGAGATTAATCCTCCGGATTACCCTGAGTTCAGACCGATCGGAAAATATTGGGCAATTGTCAAGCAAAAACTTCGGAATGCGGTCAAGAAGTGACAAATGTACAACAAATGCGTTTAAAAAGGAATAGGTTCGCCGGTACAGTGTCACCAGCGACTGTGCAGATCATGATGGAATTGATCACAAGTAAAATGGGACAGTTCCTTCGAAACGGTGAAATGTAATATCTTGTTGTGTATTGTTTGAAAACTGAATAAATACCCAACGTGGTCCGCAATAAAAATCGCAAAAACGTTGAAAATCGCCAAATCAACCATGTATGATGTGCTCAAACGTTTCAGGGACCGAAACAGCGTGGATCGAGTTGCTCAAAGTAAGCGTCGTAGTAAAACATATGACCGTAAGCTGAACCAGAAGGTGTTGAGAACCGTCAGAGCAAACCCTGGACTATCAGATAGTGACATCGCACAAAAATACGCTGCTGCTCGCATTACCTTTCGAAGAATTCGTTTGCGAGCAGGATATCGTTCTTATCGACCCAGCAAGCAATCAAACAGAACGTTGAAGCAAAGTTTCGTCACCAAAACTCGAGCTCGGAAATTGTACCAGCAGGTTTTGACGAAGTACCAAGGATACCTGCTCATCGACGATGAAACCTACGTCAAAATGGATTTCAGACAGCTTCCTGGCCAAAAATTCTACAGGACGACGGCACGAGGAGATGTTCCTGAGAAGTTCAGGTTTGCTTTTATGGACAAATTTGCCAAAAAAAAACTGATGATTTGGCAAGGGATATGCAGCTGCGGAGCAAAGACCAAAGTGTTCGTGACTAATAAGATGATGGCTATACAAGGAAGAATGCCTTAAAAACCGTGTACTACCTTTCATTAAAGCCCATAAAGGTCCCGTGACGTTTTGGCCAGATTTGCCGAGTTGCCAATACAGCTGGGAAGTCATCCAGTGGTACCGCGATAATAACGTAGATTTCATCGATAAAACCATAAATCCACCCAACTGCCCGTAGTTTCGGCCCATTGAGAGATTTTGGACAATAATGAAGCGCAAGCTTAAGAAAAGTGGAAAAACGGTTCGGGATGCGAGATGACCAAAGCGTTTCGCAAGCTTAAGAAAAGTGGAACTTCCTGTGGAGCCAAGGAAGTTGACTCCGGAGGTGTGCAGCGTTTGATGGGAGGAATAAAGAAGAAAGTGTGAATTTTCATTAGAAACGAAGAGAAATGATTTGTATTGCAATTTTTTGCCTAAAGTACAGTGAATTACCTTTGTTTTGATGTATTGAACTTATTTGTACGTCAATCCGTCACCGAGATACAGATGATTTTATTATTCCGGATTCTAAATGGACGTAGCTTTACACAGATAAAAAGAAAAATTGAATTTTCTGCGTTATCTTATGCACATAAATAGAATGCTAGATTTGGCACAAAATAATGGGTTATTTCATGTAAATTTAAGCCAGATAATGCCTGAATCTAGCCTGTTGTGTGAAAAATTACAAACAATTTCGTTGTTACGCCTCCTTTGGCTTGGAATTAAACGATGGGAAATTTTACGCCCCTGTTAAAATTCATTATTTTTTTCAGTGTAGTAAAAAAAAAGAAAAATATCATAAACAACTCCAACGAATAATACAGAAAGCAGTCTTCAATCTGATTAAGCTGTTAGTTTTCGAGATTGAGTTTCTGTTAGCGCCTTTCTCTGTGCAGCCTTTCATTTCATCAATAATCACCAGTAGCCGATGAAGCGATTGAGGTTAGGAAAAAAAAAAACGGATTGGAAACCCAATCAGTAATCGTCTGGAAAGGTGACATAAAATACGCTTTCCAGTAATCTCCTGCCCAGTGGTTGCTCGTAATAGTAGTAGTGGTAGTGGCGAATAAAGGACAAACGGCAAATCCCTTGATCGATTGTTTTGCACCAAGTATAGACTCTTCCAAATTGAGGAGAAAAGCAATTAGCGTTCGGTGGAATTAGCCAATGGTAAGGCGATGTTGCTAATAGCGTATTAATCTGTTGCTTGCTCTTTGCATGAATGCGTCGAGGGGTTTGAGCCAACATTGATGACATTCCGCTGCCAATGCTGGTTATCAGGATTTGCGTGATTCAATTTTTTTAATTTTAACCACTTTTGTTCTTTTCTGTGTTCAATTCTGTGTTTCTGTACAACAGATGTCGCTCCATCAGTGCACAGTGGTCCAGTATGAGAATTTAGCTGGATAGATACATTTTCAACCTAAGTTTGCAGTTTTGTAGCAAAATTGTCTTCTTAAAAGTTGTTTCTAATAATAAGGCCCTTCCTTTGGTGTGAATGAAATCTAGGGTGGTCCTTATTTTCAGTGAAATCGAAAATCTAATTTTCTTATTTGCATGATTTTAGCAAGGCACAATACATGACCGTACGAATTACCATCATGTCGCAGGGTATTAATCTACATATACCCGTCATACATCATTGACTACCACAGTAGAAGCAAAAAAGCTTTGCTATCTATCTGGTATATAAATTTCTAGCAATGTTTGACCTCATAACACCTTTATTTACAACAGGTATTCGCACAAAATTGGCTGAGGCAAGTGTTGTGCTTCAGGGTCTAATGGATCATACTTGGGATGCGCCTAATGGACTACGTGTTGGTTGGTTCTTATGTTCATTGAAATATTAAACTTACTGTTTTATTTACTGAAATGCATTCTTTGGGAAAATTGTAATCTATAGTAGCTGATTTCAAGCAACGTTAGCAACAAAACATTTTTGTAGCTGTTGAATGAACCGATTTAGAACAATTTCCGCCGAGATAATTTAGGATGTCCCTTCAAAAAGAAAACAAGTTCTTAGCTCTAACTTTTTAATTTAAAAATTTTCAACCGTTAACGAATAATTTAATGTTTTCTTATAAAAATACGCCCTTTTCAAATGTGTTTTACGCAACTTAAAAATATTACCTATCTCCAATTTTCAGATTTAGTATGCAATAGTAAAAATCCTTTCAAATGCTGTAAAGCATTTTTTTTGTCTTCCCCAACCAGAGAAATCAACATTTGAATAAGACCAATTTTTTACAAAAAGCATAATAACTTTTGTTTGACATACGATAGTGACGATTATAGCACACCAAAAATTTTATTTTTCAGTTTTCAGTGCCAATGATTCTAATTGGCAAGAAAACTTTGCTAAAAAAATTTGTAGTAAAAAAGTTAGTGCAAAATAACTGATTTTTAAAGGGATACCTTAAGCTACGTAGGAAAAATGCTCTAAGCGAGAGATAAATTTATACAGTCAAAGTTGCTTATTTTTTTCAGAGCTTTTCCCAGGCATACAGGGTATATGTCCCATACCTTAGCATGTGCAGTGGTCGGTTACATTTTTCATAGTTACTCATTAAGTAATTGAGCTACAAAAGTCTTTCAACTAGTTTTTTTGCTTACAAAGATAACTCTAATAAGACGCTTATTATTTTAAACTATGACAAACTAAACAATTTCCTTTATTAAGACGAAAACTTTCGAAAAATATGGACCAACATTACAGGTCTATAAGCACCAAATTGGGTCTATTTGTGGATGCAACTTCGTCCCATTCAATAGTTTTTTTTTTTGTGAAACGCAATGACCGTGCGATTTTTTTTCCTGATTTTCTGATTAAAGGCAATGTCAGCTGTTTTCACTCTACTCAACACGAAAAAATTCCAAACATACTTAGGGAACGTCCATTAATTACGTCTCGCAAAAAGCGACTTTTTATAACCCCCCCCCCCCCCTTGTTACGTTTTTTGTATGGACCTTCAAATTTTTTTGTATCGATCGTCACGTTTTCCCAAACCCCTCCTTCCCCCCTACCACGTGACGTAATTAATGGACCTCCCTTAAATAAAACTGCCGTTAAACACTCAAATTATTTTCAAGTATAATTTATCAGCCATTCAATATTGAAAACATTTTTATTCACTCCTAAAAGATTTTGTTCCTTTGCTTTGTGTTAACCTGATACATTTGAAAAATTTACATTCGAATCTTATAAATTTCCATGGTAAATTTTAACTGTAACAACATTTTTACTACGTTATCAATTAAATAGGCCACAGAAAAAAATATGTCCCTAACATTGGGTCAACGGTTTTCTTATTAATTCATTGTTCTTTTATCTTTTAAACCATTGTCTGTACATCTACCCAAGCAACACAGCTTGTATTAAACAAGTTGAAAGCACTGTTAAATGACAAAAACAAGTTATAAATTTAGGTGTATAATATTTTACTTCGTACTTTAATATGACGCAAAAAGCGCAAAAAGTGAAGCCTTATGAAACATAAAATGGAAAAAAATTATCCTCATACAAAAATATAATACCGCCAACCGTGGGATTTGAACACTTGCCCTTGACGTGATAGGTTTGTAGCTTCTTTGCTATGCCAACTTAGATTGTTGAGAAGTAAACTCTGAGTATCTATGATATGCTTCTCGTTGGCAGTGAAACCACAATCTTGTACAACAAATTCATAGTAATGTGAAAAACGGACACGTTTTGCAAAACATGGTTGGTGTAATGTTATTTCAACAGTATATTGAACTGCCCATCAAATCTTGTCCTGTTTATGTTTTATAAATGTATGGAACCATGTTTTCAAGAACAATGATAAACTATTAATCACTTGCAGCATTTGAAAAATTATTTTTAGCTCGACCGTTTGTCAGAGTGATATATAGAATATGAGTAATGCAAACAGCTTCAAAGTTTGCAAACCGCTGACAAGTATTACAATACGTTCATAATAAATTTATAATACAAACAATTTGCAAATCATTCTGAAAAGATGTTTTGTGTGTTACTTGGGTAGGCTGCATAACTCGGTTTATCGGTTCAATTTGGTCAATCTAAGATTATCTAAAGATCGTGGTGATAATCGGTTCAGCTTAACCAGTGAAGTCATGATGTCTAAAAAGTTGAGGAAATAAAAAATTACGCGGAAGTGAACAACTATAAATTAATTAATAATATCTCAATTGCTTTGGAATTCATTGGTCATCATGATAACAACATGACATATTTAGTAAATAGGCTGAATAAAGGAGCTAGGCTAACATTTCATCCCGTTACCCTATACCTTTATTTCTGCAAATAAAAAAGTTAAATTTTTGATTTCTCTGATAATAAAGACCACTCTAGTTTTCATTCACACCAAAAGAAGGGCCTTATTATTAGAAACAACATTTTAGAAGACAATTTTGCTCCAAACTTTAAACTTAGACTGAAAATGTATTTTTTCAGCTGTGGGGCGACCCCGTCATAGTGGTTAACATCCATACCTCTCACGCCAAAGTCACGAGTTCGAATCTCACCCCAGACAAGTGACGAATATACCCAAAATGTATTTGAGTGACTTCAACTAGAGATGCACCAGCCCAGGGCTGATAATCTCGATAATCAAAAAAACTATCTTTTCAGCTAAAACGCATTTTGGACCACTGTGCAGTGGTGGCTAAACCAGATTTCCAGCACGGAGATTTTCATGAATCCGGCGATTTTGCTTCGAATATTGTTTTTTTAAACAAACGAATTTTTACATTCCATTAAACGAATGTAATATAATCATAAAATATCCAGCAAAGTGGCTAAGGCCGTTCCCTAGTAGCACACTACGAGCATAATTAGTTGTGGTAACTTGAATATGAATTAGCAAGTCAAATTCATGTTATCTCAAATTAATTGCAACAAGTGTGCTACTAGGGTTCCCAACGCTGTTCTACTTTGTATGGGCTGTTTTAGTTTACAACTAGAACTGAAACAAGCCATTCCCAATGATGTGTTGCAGTTCTACTTTTCGAGCAAATTTTTGCAACAGATTTACAACTGCTCGACAGCTCTGTGTTATTTTCAACGCGATTTGAAACACGGATGCAACATTGTTTTAAACTGGGTTTCTTTGTAGTTGTGGCAGCTGTTATGACTGATGACTGTCAAATTAGCGGTTTTTAGTTAGTTTTGCAAGTGATTTTCTTAACGCGAAATTAAGATCGACCAATATTTTTAAAACATGGCATTGCGATTAACGTGTTTTTGTTTTAATTTTGACAGTCAAAATTTAAAACTGGCAAGCAGTTTGCAACAAACATGAAACTCAGCGTTGGGAACGGTCTAAGTAATGCTATTTTAGATGGCATGTTCGCCATCTAAAGTCGAACTTAGTCAAAAGCAACACGAATTACCCAATTGGTCATGAGTCATGCTGTTCAAATCGGTCAATAAAAAATCGAGTTGTTTTGACATAACAGTTCACAGTATACCACAGCAGGGATGCTATATTCACAGACATGTCTGTAAATTTGCAGACTTTTCATTTTTATTGCAGACTTTTTTTAACGATGCAGACATTTAGCAGACATTTTAATTATGTTGCAGACTTTTACACACATTTGAAATATTTTTTAAATTTCGGATTTCGGATTTGAAACGTACGAGGATCTGGACATTATAGTAGATACGGTTAGAAGCTTTGTTGAAATATTTCAAAATATCGTAGGAATCACTTAAAGTAGACATCCTCGAAGAAACGAAATCGGTGGGCCACTTGGCGACACAATGGGCCCGGAGATATGTATCGTATAGGCCCTTTCCGAGGGTAACATAGAGTCCCTACTTATGGTAGTGTTCAAACCCACGCGTGTTCAAACCCATGCAAAAAATTACTGTCAAAGCGTTGGTAATATCGGTGATTTGCTATTAAATCACAACGAAAATCAATGTTCACAACAATACAAATAATATTTGAGAAATTTAGAGATTTCCTCTAAGAAAAAAAAACAAAAAAACGCTCTCAGAAATACAGGAACAAACTTCCCCGAAGTTCAGGAGAATACTTCCTTGAAGTTCAGAAGAGATAATGTTGGCAGTTCAGAAAAGAACTTCTCAGAAGTTCAGGAAGAAACTTCTAACGACTTAAGAAGATTTTCCAAGAATTTCTGGAGACAACTTTCTCAATGTTTTGCAGAAACATTCCTCGTAGTTCAGGATTGGACTCATCAGAAATTTAGAAAGTAACTATGTTCAGGAAAAAACTTACCAAATGTTTCTGTAAGGTAGAGTTGGGTTCTTAAATGTGAATTTATAAGAAAATTTAATGTGAATTTTGAAGGAATGACGGCCAAGAAACTTCCCAGAATTTTAGCAAAGAGCCTTGCAGAAGATTAGGAGAGAGTTTCCCTGAAATTTAAGAGATAATCACTGACTAACCGAAGAGGCAGTCTATACAAAAATCATTCATATGACCATAATGATATTGATCATCATGAGTGATGATGATACCCTATTTAAATATGCTACATATCATCTGCCCAACCGTTCACATCATACTATGAGAACACTCACACTTATGCAGAAATTACCAATTCCTTTCTTTCCGTCTCACCTCGTTTGGAAGATTTGATCAGTAAGAAAATTTCCCTGAAGTTTAGAGGAGAAGCATAAAAAAAATCAAGAAGTTTATCAATATATCCACAAAGTTTTCTAGAATGCTTCTAAAGTTCAGAGAATCTATATCTGTATATATAAAAATGGTTTTCTGTCTGTCTGTCTGTTCGTCTGTCTGTCTGTCTGTCCGTCTGTCTGTCTGTCTGAGCCTAATAGACTCGAAAACTACTGAACCGATCGGCGTAATAGTTTCAATGTATGCAGGGATTTTTGGGGCCGGGAAAGGTTCATATGATAGTTTGAGACCTCTCCCTTCACTGGAAAGGGGGGCACCCGTACAAATGAAACACCAACATAACTCGAGAACTAATCAAGCAAAAGAAACCATATTTACCATGTGTGAGTTTTTGAAGGCAACAAGGTTTCTATGGTAGCTTGAGAACCCTCCCTGTCCTAAAGGGGAGAAATTCCATACAAATGAATCACAAATTTCTGCAAAGCTCGAGTTCTTAGAATTAAAGTTCTTCAAATGGAACCAACTTTGGCATGTGGGGGTTTTTGTGCAGGATTTTTTTCTTAGGTGGTTTGAGACGCCTTCCCTCTGGAAAGGGGGGAGGAGGGCTCTCAAACCAATGAAACAGACATTTGAACCAAACATGAAAATTATCCATGCACCTTAAACACAAAATGTGTATTTCTCGGGTAAGAAGCATATTCTGATAGAAGTTTGAACCCCTTTTTAATCAAGAATTGGTTGAGTTACTCTCAGTGCTACATTATTCACAAGAAGTTAATCTTAGGATTTGAAAGAGAAAATTACGTACAAACTGACAGGATACGGCTTCGTTTGTCTTTGAAATGCTTCTACGCAGAAAGAAAAATCGGTAGAAACTACCGGTACAAGGGTTAAATTAATAAAACAAACCTTTTTTTTTTGCACGAATAACACACACAAGCAAACGAAAATATTTTAACCAGATTCATTCAGAACAAAAACCATGAAGTTCTATTAGTTCTATTAATTTTTCATTCATTTAGTTGCATGCGTTGCAAGGCTCGCACCGGGTTCAGCTAGTATCTATATAAAATTAACCGAATCTATATATGTAAAAATAATTTCGTCATGCCCCCTCTCAGGGCTCCCATTCAAATAAAATACAAATGTATTTTCGACTTCGACTTAATCTACAAAAAGAATCCGTTGTAGTATCATTGTAGTTTTGTTTACTAATGAAATAAAAATAAAAATTTTGAACTGTATTATGGCTGAAACAAAAAACAAGTCTGTTGAATTTATCAAACAAAAACCAAATGGTCATTTTGAAATACAAAACTGGAAAGAACGTTACAGGGGGAAAAAACTATAGAAAATTGTACTATTTATCCATGCGAATGCTTCAAGCTTCAGTGCCACTTTAAAAATATGAAACAATAGTGTAAGGTTGCATACAATCCAAAAAATAGATGCAGACATGTTTACATAATTACACAAAAAGCGAAATGACATAACTCGCCCTCTATTACGTCTATTAGTATTACGTCTTTTCGTTGAAAGAAGTCGTTGAAAGAAATTTACAGATTTTTATAGAAATTCCCAGACATTTCAAATTTTTATCACAGTCAGTTGAAAAAAATATCTGGCATCCCTGTACCACAGTGTTTTACAAATGCTGTGGTAGGTTCATCTTGATTGATCTTTTGTCCGGAATCCACCGTAACTATTCAACGAAAACTATACCGTAATATCTATAATAGCTCATATTCATCGGAGTACAGTTTAATGACCGTCCGTACCCAGAACGAACAATGTGCGAATACGAATGCCCAATCGCATTCAAAATACCCCAAAAATAGCCGATGTCGGTCTATGTCTATGCAGTGACGAATGCGTCACCACGAATGCAAACACCCGCCGCGCATATCGTTGCAGTAAGGATTATTTACAGCTGCAACTCGGTAATTACTGCAACCATTTACCACAGCCCTTCGACGGGCCCCGATTGCACTCGGGAAACGAAATTTTAATCCCGTTCAAATGGCAGGCGCAGTTCTCGGTCGGAATGAAATGGCTTCCCTGCCGGTGGTGGGAAAAGCGCAGCAGTAGGTGACGACGAGAATCACGAGGGAAAAGCTAACATAGAGCGCGTCACATTCGTCATGGCATGCTGCTGCGTAACGATGATGATTCTCGGGATTGGGTGCGCCTCCGCTGTCAGGGATTAGAAACCATATTTTCGGTAACATGTGTGTACAATATTCTGCCGCCTCGTCGTCTGTCTGCTTGTGTTGGAGGCTTGCAGGTTGAAAATTGCCCATTTGTATTTGCGAAGAACCCGGAACGGAACATGGCATCAGTTTGTACCTTTCTCCCAAGCGCAAACAGGCATTGTTTCTCGAAATTGGTGACCTTGTGATTTGCCAAGACCTAGGAGAACAAGAGTGCTCTTCCAGACTTTCATGGCGTTACTTTTTGTGTGTGTCTCCCGTCTACCGTTGCTACGGCGTCTCTCAAAGGATACAAACAAACGTTTTGTTACTCGGGAAATTACGCTGTGCACGAACAATGCAGGCATACGGAAGCCATCCATACGAAGTGAATGGCGAATTTCCGTTCGTTGGATTACGCTTCCGAGTGCCGTCCGGGTGGATGATGTACTGGAGGGGATTTCTTTTCAGCTTGCATTGTAATGCGTACGCGTTTGTGTGGGCAATTGTTAGGGACTGAAATCATAGGCTGATATACTTTTAGGTAATAAGATTTTCTAGAAGCAATATGTTCTGGTTAGAATACTCTGTATCGTACCGTTGGTCTTAAACAGTGTAGGTTTCTATCGTTGATTTTCACAAGCAGTATGCTACATTTCGAACCAGCGTACACTCAAAAAAATATTAACATAATCAGTGGAAAATATCCACAAGAAATTCACTTAACTTTCATGTGATTCAGGAAGTGGAAAATGTGAATCTTATGAGTCCAGTGAAATGTAAATGAGTAGTCAAGTAGAATTTATTTTTCTCTGTGATATTCATGTAAAAGTCACGTATTTTCGTTTTGGAAAATATCTACATGTGTTCCTAGCAGTAGCTAAGTGAAATATTTTCTCAGTGTAGATGATTTAGGGATTTTATGAGACCAGTGGTGTCAGATTTTCTCTCGGTCAATTTCGTAAGATGTTCAATTTTCAAAGTCATGATCGAAGGTTGAAATTTTGGGCAAGATACACTCAAGCGCTCCCTGATATTAAAAATTCGTAAAATTTCGTAGGAAAATGGCTCAAATCCGTATAGTTCTGCAACAAGAATTTGGAGGAAATTTCGTAGAACTTGCATCGCTGCATAAGACAGTTACACTGAAACAATATTTCACTTAGCTACTACTAGGAATACAGGAATACAAAACTAAAAAAAGTGACTTTTACATGAATATCACAGAGAAAAATAAATTCTACTTGACTTATCATTTACATTTCACTGGACACATAAGATTCAATTAATTTTGCAAAGCATTTTCCACTTCCTGAATCACATGAAAGTTAAGTGAAGTTCTAGTGGATATTTTCCACTGATTATGTGAATACTTTTCTGAGTATAAGATCGTGTGAAAATGAAAAGAAAGATTAGTAATTTCCATTTAATTCCGACTACCTTTATTGTTTATCTTGACAACTATGCGTATTTCGTCTACAATGTGCAGACTTCTTCAGTGTCGTGTACTAATACTCGACTTCTGTTGAGTTGGAATTAAATGGAAATTACTAATCTTTCCTCTTATTTTCTCGCTATCCGATGCCAGTTCTACGCAAAAGCGATGCCAGTTCTACGAAATGTCCTCCAAATTCTTGTAGCTGAACTATATCTTTCTTCTCATTTTTTCGTTACAGGTATTCATCTTAAAAGCTCACACACACCAGGAGTTACGGTCAGCTTATTTTTTATGTTTACATTGAAGTTTTGACAGTTACTACTGTACCTGACAGATTTTGCCATTGAAATTTTATATTTTCATTCACCATCTCTAACATTTTTCCATAAATAGTGTTAACAGAAACTAATTTTTAGCTGTCAGATCCACTAAATAACGTCGTGATGAAATAACTAATTGCGATTGTTTTGAAAATCTTAAATGTCACGAACGAGAGATTTTCAACGATCTACCCAGGTAACCAATGAGCATTAGCATATGCAGTAAATCAACCCTAAATCTGCATTTCAGATGCTACAAGCATTATATTAGCATTATATCAGCATCTTGAATGCCATCTGTTCTAAGGTTGCATTTCAAATGCTAGTAGCCTGTAATTAGCATTTCGAATGCAAAATAGCATTAATGAACTATTATCATAGCATTGCAGTAAAGCAGCCGTATTTTGGGCCAAAAGTTACATTTATGTTGCATTTTAGGCGGCTTAAATGCTAGATAGGCTGCCGCTAAGACGCTTTGGAACTGCTTATTGGTTACCTGGGTATCTATCTATTTACACAGGTTCTTGCAAGCCATACCTGAATCCAGTACCATGAACAGGCTACGAGTCGCTAATTAGATCATTTAGAGTGATCTACAGCTATTGATATTAGAACCGTCGCTTTCTCGGAAATGAAAACTTTCTCCTGTAAATCATCAATTCCTACAAGAAGAAACATGTTCTTTTTTTTTACTTATTTATTTTCCGTCGGCCTATTTCCTCACATGGTGACAATCACCGACGCCAGGGAGACGACTCCACCACCTAAACCCTACCTAACGACTCATGACTATGAGCCGGGACCAACGGCTTTACTTGCCTTCCGAAGGAAGACCGTGACCAAGATTTTTTCGCCTCAGAAAAACCACCGACGTCGACTGGGATTGAACCCAGACCCACTGGGGTGCCAGTAGCAGTCACGCTTACCACTACACCACCGACGCCGGCAAAAAACATGTTCTTACATGGTGTATTTTATTTGCATGTGCGGGTTTTTGAGATAAATTGATACGGAATGTTGTTTATTAGAAGAAGGTAAAAGCAGATCCATACTTTTGAGATATTGCGCTAATTTTTTTATCTCATCTTTATTTCATAAAGTGACTAGATCCTAAACACAATCATTTAAAAAATGCATAATTTTTTATCTCTTGCACATGCTGCAAAATGCTTAGAATTTATTCACTCTTTGACGTATAACCTTTTTAGGCATTTTATGCATAATTCCAGTCTTCAAGCAAAGTACCTACTTTGAAGTCATAATTGCATACTTCAGATTAACCGTGTACGGCTCCTTTGGATTGGAATTAAACATAGGAAAATTTTATGCGCTTCTTAAAATTAATTATTTTTTTCTGTGTATATAAAAATGAATTTCTGTCTCTTATGAGTTCTTATGATAGTTAGCAACCCCTACCTTCTCTGGAAGGGGTGGGGGGGGCTACTACACAAATGAAAACAAATTTCTGCATATGTGTGCAGTATGTGGGAGCTTTTGGAGCCAAGAAATGTTTCTATGGTAGTTCGAAACCCCTCCCATCTCCTAGAAGGGGGGCTCTCATGCAAATGAAACTGAAATTTCTGCATAACTCTAGAACCAAGAAAGCAAACGGAACCTAATTTAGCATGTGGGATTTTCTGGAGGCAAAAAATGTTTGTATGATGGTTTGAGACTCGGCCCATCTCCTACACAGAGAGGAATTTGATGGTAAATTTTACCATTATTGGGGGTTAGAATGGCTATTGCAGCATAGTGATTTTGAACCGACTATGATCGTGGTTAAAAATACCCCTTGCGCTGAACTGGCCGGCTTGACGTGCCGCAAGGGCTCAGTAGGGATTCTAGGACCCGAAGCTAAGAGTCAGTTCCATTGTGGTTATATCACATCAATTATTTTTTCCACTATAGCAGCAGCACATCGATATTGTAGATATACTATTCTTTGTAATTTCAGGTCATCCAAGGAACTCCTAAGTATTTTTAAATAATTTTAAATATATTTTGTTTTTCGGTGGTTGTGATAATTTATCTAAGGTCATGAGCGGGCCCGTCTACAATTGCAGCAGGATCACAATCTGTAGATATGGGAATACAATTAAAATTGGTATTATCATTTTATACTATAACAACCCTTCGCTATTTTATCTATAAAGGGTGATACGGTCAAAATTTGGTCAGAGAAAACGCGTGTAAATCGGTGAAATCGTTTATTTAAAAATCAAATTAAATTTCTTTTTCAAGTTCAATTAGTATAAAATTCAGGAAAAATATTCAGTTAGGCTTCCGCTTTTCCAAATCCGAATTGCCGGGCCTTACGCTTGACCCCTGCCATCAGATTTTGTACAGCCACCTTGTCCACCTTCTTCGCCGCAGAAAGCCAGTTTGCCTTGAACTGCTGCTCGTCCTTAGCAGTTTTTTTGGTCTTCTTTAGGTTCCGCTTGACAATAGCCCAGTATTTCTCAATTGGGCGGAGCTCTGGCGTGTTGGGAGGGTTCTTGTCCTTGGGAACCACCTGCACGTTGTTGGCGGCGTACCACTCCATGGCCTTTTACCGTAATGGCAAGATGCCAAATCCGGCCAAAACAGTACGGAACAACCGTGTTTCTTCAGGAAAGGCAGCAGACGTTTATTCAAACACTCTTTCACGTAAATTTCTTGGCTGACAGTCCCGGAAGCTATGAAAATGCTGCTTTTCAAGCCACAGGTACAGATGGCTTGCCAAACCAGATATTTCTTTGCGAACTTCGACAGTTTCGTGTGCTTGAAAATATCTGCTACCTTTCCCCTTCCTTTTGCCGTATAAAACTCCTGTCCCGGAAGCTGCTTGTAGTCGGCTTTGACGTAGGTTTCGTCGTCCATTACCACGCAGTCAAACTTCGTCAGCATCGTCGTGTACAGCCTCCGGGATCGCGCTTTGGCCGTCGTATTTTGTTTATCATCGCGATTTGGAGTCACTACCTTCTTGTAAGTCGATAGTCCGGCTCGTTTTTTGGCTCGATGCACGGTTGTAGACGATACACCCAGCTTATTTGCGGCATCTCGGAGAGATAGGTTAGGTTTCGCTTGAAACTACCGGCAACTCTCTTTGTCGTCTCAGCGGCTTCCGGTTTTCGATTTCCCCCGATCCAGACTTCCTGGCTGTCGACAAACGTTCCCCAAACACTTTAATTACATTTGTAACGGTTGATTTGGCAACTTTTAGCGATTTTGCCAACTTTGCGTGCGAGTAGCTCGGATTTTCGCGATGCGCGAGCAAAATTTTGATACGCTGCTCTTCTTGCTTGGACGGCATTTTGACAACTGAAGAGTGAATTCCAAAATCAAAATAGGAGCAACATTCTACACACACACACCTTCAAAATGAGGGGTGTCTGTGGTTTTTTAAATGCAAAATTGAAAGAAATACGTCAAGTTGATATTGACCAAATTTTGACCGTATCGCCCTTTATTCTATGCCATTTTCACTGAAAAAATGCAGGAAGCATTATACACGATTAAGTTCTACCAAAAAGCACTTCTTATTCACCGAAACTATATAATTTATAATCATTGCTTTCCTGTTCCCTAATATCATTTATAGATCCAAGACCAGTCAAGAGTTATCGGACCTTTTTTTTGTGTCTGGTTTTACTTAATCTGCTGCTTCTTTGGGCATTATCTCACGCTTATGTAAAATTTACTTCTCATTAAATGTTGGCTGCTTCTCAGCTTTTCCAAGACTATTAGATATTAAAACATATCTAATCTTTGTTTTTTCAGTTACAAACCAGTGGATAACAGATATATATTATACTTACACTTATTATGTTATTCGACTATAACTGTGAAAACAAATTCTTGATAGATATTAATTTTACTCGAAGCTTTCGCAACAGCGGAAGTCTTTCTTGATTGACTCAGCTGTTACGGTGATATATATTCTACTATAGTTTACTGGCTTGCTCGTAATTTTATTTTACACTAAAACGTCAGATTCTTATTCTCTATGTTGAGATAT
>JASCZW010013608.1:0-25085 GCA_034211315.2 Aedes japonicus | reverse complement strand
GCAGCGGGATACGGTGCACCTCGCACACCGAAGAGCGGAACGAAATGAAACCGAAAAACTTTTCAGAGCGCGAGCGAAAAACACGTCCGAACGTGTCGCTAGAACAATACAGAATGAGGTACCACAAACGAGCTGGGCACCGGCTTTATAGTGCTGGGCAAAATGCGTCAACGCGTGATTGGATGGTTTCCGATCAACGCTAGAATGTGCAAGCTGAGGATCAAGGATCGATTCTTCAACTACAGCATCATCAACGAACAACTGTCAACACGACGCTCAGGTAGGCCTACATACCGTATCGAACGATAATGGCCAACGATGCGTGAACTTTGCGGCCTCCCGTGGTTTAGTAGTCCGAAGTACCTTCTTCCCCCACAAAGCCACTTGGAGATCACCCGACCAACGAACAGAGAATCAAATCGACCATGTTCTAATCGACGGGAAATTCTTCTCCGATATCATCAACGTTCGCACCTACCGCAGTGCGAATATAGACTCGGACCACTACCTAGTTGCAGTATGTATGTGCTCAAAACTCTCGACGGTGTACAACACGCGTCGAACTCGGACGCCACGATCTAACATTGAGCTACCACGGGAAATCGGAGTTGCCCAGGAATACGCACAACAGCTAGAAGCAGCCCTACCAACGGAACAGCAGCTTGGCGCTGCTACTCTTGAGGATGGCTGGAGAAATTTTCAAACCGCCATTGGTAGCACTGCATTAGTGACACTCAGTACCTCTGCACCGAATCGAAAAAATGACTGGTTTGATGGTGAATGCAAGCAGTTAGTAGATGAGAAGAATGCAGCACGGGCGAGGATGCTGCAACACCGTACGAGAGCGAATGTGGAACGGTATAGACAGGCACGGAACAGACAAAATTCTATTCTTCGAAGGAAAAAGCGCCAGAGGGAAGATCGAGACCGCGAAGAAATGGAAGCACTGTACTGTGCTAACGACTCACGCAAATTCTTTGAGAAGTTGAACAGCTCGCGCAAAGGCTACATACCATAAGCTGATACGTGCAGAGACCTGGACGGCAACCTTCCCTCAGGAGAGTGGGATTGAAAGGTGGAAGCAGTACGCGCAGAAGATGACAGGACCCCGACCCCAACCCTTCAGGAAGTTGAGGAGGAAATTGGTCGGTTGAAAAACAACAAAGCCGCTGGTGTTGACCAACTCCCAAGCGAGCTATTGAAATACGGTGATGAAGCACTGCACTGGGTAATTACCAAGATTTGGGAGGAGGAATGTTTACCGGAGGATTGGATGGATGGAATAGTTTGTCCCATCTATAAAAATGGTGACAAGCTGGATTGCTGCAATTATCGTGCGATCACGCAACTGAGCGCTGCCTACAAGTTTCTCTCCCAAATATTATGCCGCCGCCTGTCACCAATTGCAAAGGAGTTCGTGGCGCAATACCAAGCGGGATTCATGGGTGCCCGCGCTACTACGGGCCGGATTTTCGTGATTCGGCAAGTACTGCAGAAATGTCGCGAATACAACGTGCCCACACAACATCTTTTCATCGATTTCAAATCAGCGTATGATCACCGACAAACCGACATGAAACTCAATCTTCACTATTGATCAAGAATCCATAACGACCGATTCAAATGTGCAGCGATCCCATCTGTCAAAACCCATAGAATAATTTTATCTAGATCAAATAAATGTGTCTAGAATTGGTCAGACATGAACGTTCTTATCAAGTTTCCAAGTGAGTTCGTGGCTTCAATAAACGTTTTCTGAGAACACGAAGATAGGTGTCAGTAATATTAAACAGAAATATTGAGACATTTTCTATTGTCATTCACGTCGGTTTGTCGGTGGTATGATACAATCGATCGAGACCAGCTATGGCAAATCATGCACGAATATGGATTTCCGGAAAAACTGACGCGGTTGATCAAAGCAACGATGGATCGAGTGATGTGTGTCGTCCGAGTATTAGGGACGCTCTCGAGTCCCTTCGAATCTCGGAGAGGGTTACGGCAAGGTGATGGATTGTCTGGTTTGTTGTTTAACATTGCACTGGAGGGTGTGATTCGAAGAGCTGGGATAGACACGAGTGACACGATCTTCAGGAAGTCTGTCCAACTATTTGGCTTCGCCGACGACGTTGATATCGTAGCACGTAACCTTGAGACGATGGCGGAAACGTACATCAGACTTAAGGCTGAAGCTGGTAGGATTGGGCTTGTGATTAATGCGTCGAAAACAAAATAAATGAAGGGAAGAGGCTCACGAGAAGACAATGTTAGCCTCCTAGCACGAGTTCAGATCGACGGTGATGAAATAGAGGTAGTAGACGAAGTCGTGTATCTGGGCTCATTGGTGACCGCCGATAACGACACCAGCAGAGAAATACAAAGGCGCATTCTGGCTGGCAATCGTGCCTACTTTGGACTTCCAAGGACGCTAAGATCGAACAAAGTTCGCCGAACCACAAAGTTGACCATCTACAAGACATTAATTAGACCGGTAGTTCTCTACGGCCACGAAACATGGACATTGCTGGTGGAGGACCAACGCGCCCTTGGAGTCTTTGAACGGAAGGTGCTGCGTACCATCTACGGTGGAGTGCAGATGGAAGACGGAACGTGGAGGAGGCGAATGAACCACGAATTACACCAGTTGCTAGGAGAACCTCCCATCGTACGCATTGCAAAAATCGGTCGACTACGATGGGCTGGGCATGTCGTAGGAATGTCGGACGACAGCCCTGTGAAAATGGTTCTCGAAAAGGAACCGACACGTACAAGAAGAAAAGGCGCGCAACGAGCAAGTTGGATCGATCAAGTAGAAGGCGACCTGCGGTCCCTCCGCAGACAGCGAGGCTGGCGAGTGGAAGTCATGGACCGAATAGAATGGAGACAATTTCTGTGTACAGCAGAGGCCACGCCGGCCGTAGTCTGATTGGTAAGGTAAGTAAGCCCTTCTACGAAGGGACATTGTGTTTGCCAGCGGTACGCATGTGGAAGTAGGACGATAGGTGTCCCAAAGCATCGGTCAATTTACTACATCGCTCCATGTGCACTTTTTGGTGGCTGTCTAACAGCAGCGAAGAAAGCCCTTCGGTGACCGACAAAAGTTCGTGCTCGAACAAATCTTTTAGATACAAGTCCAGAAATAGCTTGTTTTGAAAACGTAAATTTTACTTTGCTTCCTGACATCGCAGTCGTCATGGCTATGTAAGTACTGTTCAATAAAGAAAATGGACAACTGTTTATCAATGGTTCAGGGTTAAAACCTAACGAAAAGTTGTAAATTTTCGCTCAGATTGTAAAATCATTATTTATTTTGGCAACAGACCTGAAAAGCAGACAAAAACAACTACATCTACAGTGTGCAAGAATGTTATGTAGTTTAAGGAAACGTGTTCTCTTGATGATTTACCGAAATTTGGATGTGAATACAAGGTCATTCGCTGTGCCCGGAATCCGCACAACAGCCGTAAATCTACTGGGGGAGGAGTTCTCCTCCGGGTTAAATACGAAAGAAATTGAACACAATACGTGGAAGTTTGTGGAGCAGATTTGGATTGCCGTCGAGCTCATTAGGATCGAACCCGTGATTCTGCGCTGATGAAAGTCCACAGCCAGCTTATTCGCGCTATAATGGAGATCGCTAGGTGACTTCATTCTGCTTGCTATTTCGAGGTGTCCATCCTATGGCGGTTTTATAAGCGGATCTTGAACGTTCCATACGCCAGTGCTGTGAACCTTCTCCATAACTACAGTGCTGCCGCATTGAAGCAAATTCATTATATGGTTAATGAGAACAATCGAAGCTTAGACCGTTGCTTCGTTAGCCGTCAGGATGCTGCTCCACCCATGTCTACACAGATAAAAAGAAACATTGAATTTTCTGCGTTATCTAATGCACATAAAGGGAACGCTAGATTTGGCAGAAAATAATGGGATATTTCATGTAAAGTTAAGCCAGATACCGCCTGAATTTAGCTTGTTGTATGAAAGATTGCAAACAATTTCGTTGTTTATGCCTCCTTTGGCTTGGAATTAAACGAGAGAAAATTTTACGCGCCAGTTAAAATTCATTATTTTATTCTGTGTATGACAATTTCTCCGTTGGTGAAGACCGCTGCACACTATAGTCACTAGATTCATAGTCTGGCGGATACAACAGCGGGGCCAGCGAACTGTCAGCTGGCGGAGCCAATCGGAGCATATCTCGAGAAATTCATGTTAAGCGCTTAAAAGCCATTTGTAAACAACGTTGATTTCTCACAAATTAAAAGAATCCCACTATATCCTGCTACTCCATATGATAGAACTAACATTTCTTCAACCACATGCCTTTCATTCCACGAGAGTGATTTAAGATTCAAGAGAAATCGATATTTAAAGTCAGTGTTAACAAATGGCTTTTAGGCCTTTAACATGAATTACTCGAGATATGCTCGATTGGCTCCGCCAACTGACAGTTCAAATTGGCTCCCGTCGTTGTATCCGCCAGACTATGAATCTAGTGACTATACTGCACACCAGCCTTCGCTTGTTGTTGAACTTAAAGGCAATGGCACACTCGAGTTCTCTTTGTGCCCCACGCCTGTTTCCTACGATATCCGAGAAGCTGGTCATCGCAGTATTGCAGAACTGTTATTAAGTATAGACTGGCACAGCACCCTCCCTGGCAGACAACGGAACTTTGCAGATTAAAATCATCCAAAAGAGTCGCAATAGGAAAGTTCATCAAGTATCGCAAACTACAGCTCAAGGACCTATATGTGAGAAAAACACGAGTACTTACGAACTATTCGCCAAAATACGTCAACGAGCAGCGAAAAGAGTTTGGCGAGAGAGCTTCTTCCACTCAGGAAATTTGTGATTTGTGTTTCGTTAAGTTTGCCAGCGTGTTCGTTGATCAGAACTTATCTGACAATCATATATGCCATAATGTGTTTTCGTCGCGTTCATATCGCAGTTCATCCGTGTTGTTGTTGATAACCCTATAATTAGGAAATTGTGCCTATTGTGTGATGTTTGACTCTGCTGAGGTCTTTGTTACCTATGTGCTGTTATGTGCAATAAATTGTGAAAGAATCAATCAATCCGAACTGTGCCGAAGAAACATGATGTGCAGTTATTTTTAATTACCAACTTCCCTGACGTCATCACTTATTTTTCGGGGTCAGCGCCTAGTAGTCAACAAAAGCTCTCTACAGTACTACGTAAATCTGTCGGCTGGTTATAGAAATGGGTTCTATTTGCAATCAGTGCTCTAAGCTGGTTGAAACGTTTGGCTTGAAGCCGACTAATATGGATCCCTTCTCTGGTTCTGCAATGTACGCATTAACCTAGATTGGAACTGGCTGATCGGAGTTCATCAAATAACCGGTGACCGAAATAAAGAATGATCTCCTGGAAACAAAGACACTAACCAAATCACTAGCGGGAAAAATGTGCCCAAATGATATTTCTGCTTCAAATAAGGTTTGATCTGCTTGGCCAAGTATCAAGCGGGCCCGTGATACAGTGGCTAAAGAAACACCTACATCCGTGCATCCTAGTGCTACCTTATCGTTGGAACCAAATCATTCGAGAATGGAAATATGACAGAGGAGATAGTTGCAAAACCAACAGAAATGCTCTGGATATATCTTTCCAGAACTTTTCGACGTATTACTGAGGCTTCCATATTACTGGAGGATATTCCAAAAGTCTACGTAGACCTTTTTTTTCTCTCTACAAAACGGATACTCATACCCTCCACGCAAAGAAAAATACCGTGATAACAAACATATTCCAGGTAAATCCAAACATAAAATTAATTTATTTTGGCCGCAAACATAAACATGCTTTCTTTCTAACATATTCTATGTTTAAAACCAATTGGTGACCACTTAAGTGACATCGATGCTTGAAATTAAAATCATATTATGTTTATTTTCAACATATTAATGATACAAATAAACGTACAAATTTTGGATTCTATTGGTTGCGTTCAAAATTTAATTTATCTATTCTATGAATCTTGGTTATCTTAGTCTTGGATTGAGCTTAAATGCTAACATGTTTCAAAAACAACAAAATTGAAGCAATACATCAAATCAGTATAATATGGCAGCTAATTAAATAATGGAGCATAACATCCCGTTCACACTACAACCTATATACCGTGATATAGACTATCTTCATACTAGCCTCTATACATCTAAAGACTGTCTACGTTAGATTTCGGACACCAAAATAGTAGTAGCAAAACCAAATTCAAACATTATTCAAAAATACCGATTGTTTATTTCACAATAATAGATTTATATCTACAATAGAAACAGTTGATTAAGATGTTAATCCTTCGTTCTGTTAAATTCTCAAACTTTCTGTGGTACACCCACGATCAGGTTCCGTACGGTATCCTCAGATACGAGAGACGAAACTTTAAGGTTTTCAACCACAACTACATATGGCCTGCCACATCAAATACTTCTTCGGGAATTCGGACACCTTCTTTGTCCGGAAATACTTGGCAACGGCGTTCCTTTGCATTGTGGTATAAAAAGCCAGACCCTGAAGCTATTTAAAGTCTTCGAGTACGTATGTTTCATCGTCCATTTTGATACAAAAAAATGTTTGCAAAAAAATGTTGTCAAGCACCTTAGCACGACTTTTTGCAGTGAATTTTTGCATGTCATCACAGTTGGGCACCTTTTTCACTTAGTACTGCTTCAGTCCTTGCCCCTACTTACTTTTTTTACGTATGGTTTTGACTTCCCTGCCACATTTCGCACAGAAAGAATGGGATTTTTCTCAATAATGGCTACCACCTTCTTGTCCATTTATCGGGAGCATACTTTTTGATTTGTTCCACTTCCAACCTTCCGATCCACAGTCAAGTGCTGGCCAAATGATTTGCATACTCATAACACTGTACTTATGGGAATTTAAGTTTCTTGGCAGGATCGCGTGCCGATAAATTCGTATTTTGCTGCCGTTCGTAAAAAATGCGTGTCCGCTTGATTCGACGCCATTTTACTGAATGTAACATGAATGTTCACATGTTGTACCACGAAATAAAGTGGAGAGTCGAACTGTCACATGAGTGAAACGTTTCAGCGATCCGTGAAATAATTCAAAATCTACTCAGAAAT
The DNA here is from genome assembly GCA_034211315.2 of Aedes japonicus. Taxonomy (NCBI): domain Eukaryota; kingdom Metazoa; phylum Arthropoda; class Insecta; order Diptera; family Culicidae; genus Aedes; species Aedes japonicus. The sequence goes on along the minus strand of JASCZW010013608.1, from coordinate 17,964 downwards.
AAAAGTGTCCAAAATTAACGTTGACAGGCGATAAGTTTTCACCAAAAATAATTTGCGTGGCATTTGATATCAAGATCGTAATGTAGGTTGCAATGTGGACGGGGTTTAATGCTACACGCTAAACTAACTGTTTCTTATTATCTTTTTGAGAGGAAAAAAGGGATAACAAGAGACATCAATTTGAGCGTGTTGGTTGTGTTTTTCTATTCGTTTTTTTGTACAACATCGATCGAACACAGTAGTAAGTTTATGATGTCAACCACCAAGCAACACATCTCTTTTTTTCCTTTATTATTGAGATTTTTTTTCATCTCTCATCTAAATCATTAAAATTCCTTTTAGGTATTTTAGTAACATGTCCGGGGGTGAGACTCGAACTCGTGACTTTGGCGTGAGAGGTATGGATGTTAACCACTACGCCGGGATCGCCCTCACAACACATCTCTCATAATTGGTTGCAGAAACTTGATTGTGACTTTATTGAGTCACATATAAGTTACAGTGAATTATTTGCAACAAATGTGCTACTAGGACATTGAGTATTATCATTTATACGTGAATGAGATGATATTTGATAGTTAACTTGCTCCCATTTGACAAACATTTAGAAGAGGGTTTTAGCACATGTGAGACAAAGTAGAAAATACATTAAGAGGTTTGGAAAGACGTCAACTTGCTTTGGAAAGCTTTCAAGGAAGATAAACTGAATTGATATCAAAATTAAAAACAAAAATAGCCGCAATGCTTTTATTGTGGATTGCATTTTGCGACAAAAGTGAACGCAGATCAACGCAAAAGCATCCACAAGGCAGATATTTCGTCGAAGAAAATAAGGCCCCTCAAGATTCTGTACAAACGCCAGGAAGAAATTCTTTGTGAGGTCGACGAGAACGGAGCTACGGAAGTTCTACGGATAGAATCACATTTTGTCAAAATCATTGGTCTTAACATCCAAGAAACAATTCCACCAGAACCCTAGTAGCACACCACGATCACGATATTAGTTGCAGCAACTTGATTATGATAACAAAAGCACATTATGTCTTCTCAACTTTATGACAACATGTGTGCTACTAGGGAACTTCGGCTGATGAACTTTAATTATTGGATCAATCAACCATGATGTGGGCATCTTTAGCATTTGCATAATTAATTGTTGTTACTATTTATGCAAAATTTGTATGAAACAAAATAAAAATGAATAACTGAATAACCTGATTGTTTGAGTTTTATTTCATAAGCCGTTCCTCACACCACCACAGCCACATATTGTAGTACATTGTCCATAAATTTAAATAAAATGAATTTGATAAAGTCTACGTAGACTTTAAAGGGGGGGGGTTGAAAGTGTCAAATTTCGGTCTACGTGGTTTATGAACAGTCTCTAAGGTCCTCAAGTACACTGGCTATCCATATTCCTTCGGATGTTGCAGCACTCAATGCCACATATTCAGCTTCCTTGGATGAAATAGCAACTGTGGTCTGCTTTTTGCTCGACCAAGACACCAAATTTCCAAATACAGCACTTTCTGTGTGACCATATTGCGAGTGGACGGTTGAGAATCGAGCATTTTGCAACTGAACATCAATTAGCGGATATGTTCACAAAACTGTTGGACCCGTAACGTCTAGGTGAGCTATGCAGTCACATCGGAATGGCCGATTGAGAGGGAGGTGAACATAGTAGCGTTTTGTCTATTGCCTATTGTTCGTTGCGCGAGTGGTCGAGTGAGCATGAAAAGTCGTGGTTGGCCGGGTAAGATAAGTCAATGGTGAATACATAATTAAATGTGATCCAAATTATTCGTTCGTCATTCCACCCAATTTGGAACAAATAAACCACTGTACCAAGTGACTACAGCGGCATCCGTACTGTTGGTGTAGATCGGTCCAAGTTGGCTCTCAGGCGTTGAGATGAATTGACTTGTTTTCCTAATGAAATACCACTATCACACTCTGTGAGTGGCCCCAATAGAGTCCTTACTGTTGGTTCAAATCGGTTCAAATCGGATATCGGTACTAATTTTCATATATTTTACTTGACAGCTTATCGTTAACCAAAACGAACCCTGCTGCTACCCAATCCTGTTATCCAAAGTCCTAGTGATTTCTCGTGGGAGTGCAGAGGTGTTCTCGGTTTTCAATAAAGCGAGTATCGCGTCAACATATTCCTACCCTTTCCTTACTTGACCTTTTTTCCAACCCGTGTTAAAAAACCGTGCATGGACTCGGAAATCCGTGTAAAAACAACCGTGTAAATTCCGGATTTCGTATAAAAAAACTGCGAAAACATGCTAAGCCTTTTGCAAGGAAAAAACTTTGAAGATTTTCTAAACAGTGGCATGGATTGAACAACAATTTACAAGAGGCAAGCGAGGGTGCCAGGGCCAAAACACAAATTAAGACCAGAATGAATGCGTGTGGGGATAAGTGGGGATAGTACAGGTACATTCATGATGGCATATCTCGAGACCCTTAATATCTGTAAAGGTACGGTCTTCAGCAAAGTTGTTCAGAAGGTAAAGGACATTTGACAGATGAACCGTTAAGTTTAGAATTCTACCACTACGTGGCGCTATTGAGCATAAACAATTGAGCATTTTCAACTTGTTCTGTTTCGAGATTCTGATAAGATGGATAGTTCTAGTCATAAGGAAAGTTGTTCAGCAGATCAAGGGCATTCTTTCGGAATTCCACCGCTATGTGGCGCTGCAAAATTGGGCTTTCAAACTTGAATCCTAGAGGGTTTGAGCTGTTTAGTGGAATACTTGTAACTATAAATTAGAAGAAAAATTAGTAATCTCCATTTAATTCCAACTACCTTTGCTTATCTTCGACAGATACGCGTATTTCGTCTACAATGTGCAGACTTCTTCAGTGTCTCGTCGAGTTATTAGTACGAGACACTGAACTCGTCGAGACTGTCCCAGTCGAGTTATTAGTACGAGACACTGAAGAAGTCTGCACATTGTAGACGAAATACGCGTATCTGTCGAAGATAAGCAAAGGTAGTTGGAATTAAATGGAGATTACTATTTTTTCTTCTAATTTATACTTTCAAACTTGTTCTATCTAGTAATTCTGATAAGATAGAAAGTTCTAGGTTTCGACAAACTTGTTCAGACAGTCAAGGGAATTCGAATGGTGAACCGTTTTGTGTGGAATTCCACCAATGCGTGGCGCTAGAAAGCATGCAAAATTGTGAATTTTAAACTTCGGATTTCTGAAAACTAGAACTTCTATCTTCTCAGAATCACGAGATAGAACAAGTCATAAAAGTTCAATTTTGCATGCACACTTGCGCCACGTAGCGGTGAAATTTTGAATAAAACGGTGAAGTTGGACAAGTTGGAAATGCTGATTTTTGCATGCTTACTAGCGCCACGTAGTGGTGGTATTCTAAACAAAACGGTTCATCTGTCGAATGCCCTTGACCTTCTGAACAATATTTCCGAAAACGAAAATTTTCTATCTTATCTATTTTATCCCCACACACATTCTTTCCGGTCCTAATTTGTGTTCTGGCCCTGAGGCCCTTGCATGACTCCCCAAGTAACATTGCCAGCTTTATTAAGTTTTACTAAAGTTTTATGTAAGCCACTAGAAATCAATTCGGTTTTATTATGGCAGCAAGAGATGCCAATTGGTTTCAAATTTTAGTCAGGTTTATGAGAACCTACACAGCTTCTTTACAACGATCTTAAAACCTTGACTTCTAAAATTCCTTTTACTCCTATCAAAGGTTTTATTTTGACTTTTTAAACTCATAAAATGCTGTTTTGAAATTTCCAGTAAAGGCATTAAATGGCTAATTGGCATTGAGGATAGCTACCAAGCGACCAGATAGTTTTATAGTAGCCATTGCTAAGATAAATTGGCTTTTTGGCAAAACTGTGATTTCTTGCAATCGCCATATTGAAATAAATGAAATCATTGAAATGTGGAAAAATAAATACACCATATTTTAAATGTAATACAATTGAACTGTAGATCTGAGACAAATTTCGGTATTCGTTCAGATAACCTTATTGAATTCCATCAATTTTCAGAAGTTTCTTGATTAATTTATCGAATATATTGCATTCAACTTTGTTTTTATTGTTGTAAATTCGCATAATTTCCGAGGCGCATTAATTTTCAGCTCTTATCGTGCCAATATTCAGCATACAATTAAATGCGCATATGATTTTGAGCATGATACGCTATAACAAAACTCTATTTGTTTCATATATTTTGCTTTCAAACATAATTTCCCGCAACACTTGAGCTTTTTTCTTAGCCATTATTTACTGTCGAATGAATCAGAAGAGCAGAGAATCGAACAAAGCAGGAAAAAAAACAGCCACAATATTGCCGTGAACTTTGACAGCTGTGGCCATTCGGCCCTCTACTGGTTTTGATGGCGGCCAATAGGTTTTATGATGGTTCTCTAGTGGTCATAACTAGAACATTTTCAAAATCTTTATGGTCTTGGAAAGGTTTTATTAATTTGTTTTCTCAACCGTCTATAGAGTGGGCCACTTTGTACACATTTCGGCTTTAAAGATGCATAGAGGAGGTGTTGATGGACCAAACAGTTTTGAATGTAGTTTCATCAACAAAGCCGGGAGGAGTGCTATACGGCTGGAATAGAACTGAAATTGTTACTTGGGTCTTGAAAATCGTATGGCTATCCATTCTACTGTTCATAAAATATTCTAAGTGTTTTTCATTGCAAAAGTTTTCACATGTTATCACGTTTTTTTTTACGCGGTTTTCGGAATTAACAAGATTTTTTTTAAATGTTTGTTTTACACGGTACATATCCTCTGTGTAAAAAAAAACCTTATTGTATTATTTTCTCCTGCTCGGATTCATTCACTCTTCATTGGTATTTCTCAATTTTGCGTGAGTATGATTCTTGCAACCTCTTTTTTTTATTCTGACTGTTTTTGTTTTTTGTTCCAGGAATTATCAGATTTGCAAACATAGCCGAACATTTAAATCATAGTAGGTATGTGCAATTTCATCGTATTAATGCAAGAGTATGTGCATCCTGAATTAAACAAGCATTCAGAAGGATGAAATGTAAAATGAATCAACTGGTGAACGAGTACCCCTAAATGAGTGAATTTCAATCCAATCGAGTTTCAAATATGAGAAACCAATCAGAGCTTATCAAAATATGTAAAGAAATGGATGCTCCATCAATAAATATAAACAAAAATTTAAGGTTAATATGGTAACTACGATGGGTCCTTCCCTAACTCAATCGGTGATGGCTGCAGCTGTGTTGTCGGACTGTTGTAGACATTTTTCATGACGAAAAATTTTTTGAACCCCTGGTCCTAGGATATGATTCTTCTTGCCACGCAAGCAAATAATTGAACCTGGCATCGGAAGTTCTTAATTTAGAACTGGGAAATAACATTTAGAATGCTAAGATGAGAGCAGGCAATAAGCTTGCAATTCGACAAAAGAGGACAAGAAGGTAATTTTATTGGCAAACATTTATTCACATCCGAACTGAAAACCTTATAAATTGATTGCAAATATCGTTCCCAATTAAATAAACACTGAATTATCTCGCAGTCTATAATATCCTCCGCATCGCAATAACCTCCCAGGACGACCTTCGCGTTTTTATTTGTTTTGCTTCCACGCAGGAGAGCAAAAAAGCGATCGACGAAAATTCGCTTTCCCATCCTGTATCCAGGAACCCGGCATGGAGCAACGGTCTTCTGTGTTAGTGAGTTCCGCCTTGTTGTCGAAAAAAATTCCATTCAAGCCTGGAGGAGCCTCGAGCTTGCGCAGCATCACCATCATCATCAACATCATCCACTCGGTTGTGATTCCCCTCTGCGGTCGATAGTTGCTGACGTCATCGTTTGCGTGGCTGGCAGACTACAGATTCCGATTGCATGGGATTGAATGCGTGGGCGTCGAATACTGTGAGCTTTTCCCTGGGCAGCGTGGCAGTCAATGGGAAAATACAGTTCAACCCGGAAATAGCATCAGAAGGGGGCTTGAGGCGATGACGTTACACCGAGGCAGAGGGATTGAATAGAATGTATGCTATCAGAGGAAACTAGCTGCTAAGTTGAAATTGAGAAAAGTCTTTTCCTTTGACCCTTTTGCAAACTGCCCCCGGTACTACTTTGATATCGGCTGGTGGGTGTTTTTCGATCATCTGTAGAAAGAAAAAAAATTAGAAGCCTTGCGTCTGCAGCGTTTGGAATTTTTGCCACAGCTCAAACCTGGAGAATGTCACTATAGTAACGAATAATCGATTATTAAATACAGCTTCAGAGTAGGCTGTAAATTACAATCATGTAAAACCTGAATTTTTGACAGAGAAGAATGCATAAATGCTTTCCATTCATTGCTTTAGTTAAATTTTAAGATTAGCAGCAATGTTATGAAATCTGAGATGCTGTTTTACTTCCTCGCACAATAGGGGGTTTTAATTTAAAAAAAACATGTTTTTCCATCTGTATCGATGATGGGTTTTCTTCCTAGCACAAACATATTTTTTATGAATCTCAACTATTTTATCTCGATTTTTAAACAAGAAAAATCTAATCATTTTTATTTTCACAAACCGACATGCAGTTTCACTAAGTGACATTTATTTTCATTAACGGGGGCTCCCGGCACTTAATTTTCAGTAACGGCGGCTCCCATTATGACATAAATGTCAACTTATGTCTGCTAGAAATCAGTGGTTGATTCGTTGGTTAAGGTAGTCTGTTTTTTTTAGCGTGTTTCAAGGTGAAATAGGAAGGTGTTGTCTTGCATTCAAATTTTTTTCATAATATTTTGAAATTGTTTTTTTCAATAGTTACGTTTGTCAAAATTTAAAAAAAATTAAATGCCGGTATGTTATTATATTTACTATCCAACAATGTTATAATCCACATACCCCTATAATACCTTATTGTTGACAATAAGTGGGGCGCCTGGAAAAGTTTAAACTAGCCGCTTCATTCAGTTTCCAACTACAATGAAGATAGAATGAACTTGGTGGCAGACGGTGTTGGGCAGTAAGTAGAAATAGCGAACGACAGGGATAGAACAAATATTCACGTTAGTAAACGATTTATTTTCTAGTAAAGAGCCCAAAATATCAAAGGGAAGTAATCAGATCCCTGGAAAAATTAAACAAGACGCTTCGTTCGGTCTCGCAATTCAAATTTTGGTAGGTCATTTTCATCAATAGAAACAACATTGACTGCACAGCGAATGTTTCAATTTGACATTTCTCCAATCATTCTACTCAAGTTTCTTTAGTTTCAGATTGCATTGTAGCTAGCAAGGCATCCTAGATTATTGACTCGTGGATTTGGATTTGACTAAAACATACCACTTGCTGTCCTACAGTGCGTTTCGAGCTATTCTCCCCTATAAAAACTTCTAGAAAGATGATGCTTCGTTTTCCCAGAAGGATATCTGTTCTCCCAAATCGGGGTGTATCAAAGAGTATGGCTTCGGGGTGCTTCGCTTTGAAAAAACTATTTGACTTCATCATCAATCCTGCTTGATTGGAAATCTTCAGCAACCCTCTGAGTCCTATATTTGTTCAAGCATTTTTACTATCCAAAACAGTTCTGAAATGTCAAACCTAAGGGCATCTTCAACGGCGACACAAATCGTGGATTTTTTTTAATCCAAACGCAGGAAACATCGCTGCTATGGTGTTGTAAAATTTGATTTATACTGGATCTATTTTGCATTATTTTGAATCTGCACAGAAAAAAATAATTAATTTTAACAAGCGTTTAAAATATCCCCTCGTTTAAATCCAAGCTAAAGGGGGCGTAAACAACGAAATTGTTTGCAACTTTTCATGTGCTATACAACAGTATTGGCAATCTTTCATTCAACAGGCTGGATTCAGGCGTTGTCTGGCTAAAATTTACATGAAATATCCCATTATATTCTGGCAAATCAAGCATTCCCTCTATGTGCATTATATAACGCAGAAAATTCAATGTTTCTTTTTATCTGTGTGGTATATGTTTTGATCTATTCTTGTAGCAATTTGTAACAAGAAAATACCGTTCCCAACACTACACGCTATTTGATAATACCAACTATTGAGTCTAATTTCAGCTTTTACTAAACATCCACACAATTTTATTGAGTATATTCTGAGGTATTTATTGAGTATATTTTGAGGTATATATTATCTCGGTGTTGCGCTCTGGTTTGTGAACCAACTAATAAAAGGATGTTATCAATTCTAATCCTGAAACTCATACTGTAAAACTTCGGTATATTCCACTCTACTAATTTTCAAATTGCTACAGCTCTCGTACCTAGCAGATACCAATTATGTTTCATTTTTTTCCCTCCCTTGTCAGTTGATCTCTTAAAACTTACCCTATCAATTGATTATTATCTGAAACCTATGCACTTCTTACCTTATTCCATGATCTCTTCCTACAACATTTAGTCAAACCAATACATACACAGAAAAAAATAATTAATTTCAACAAGCGTGTAAAATATCCCCTCGTTTATTGTTTGCAACTTTTCATGTGCCATACAACAATGTTGGCAATCTTTCATACAACAGGCTGGATTCAGGCGTTATCTGGTTTAAATTTACATGAAATATCCCATTATATTCTGGCAAATCTAGCATTCCCTTTATGTGCATTAGATAACGCAGAAAATTCAATGTTTCTTTTTATCTGTGTAACTTATGTTTAAGCCAAAGTTCATATTAAAGTCACTAGCACCTTTCTCCTTCACATTTATTGCCGTTCAATGACTACACATCATACCGGTTTTACTTGATTTTTATCATTTTTCACTTTTTCTAAACTATTTTTACTAAAGATTTGCATTATCCTTCTACTTATTTCTCTCTTATTTTGAACATAGGTTTTTTAAAAAAAAATTTAAATTATTACTACGATTTACAAAACAGGTTCATCTCTTCAATCCCTATTCAAATTATTCAGCATTTCATCAATGCTATCTTCTCCTTCCGAAATCTCACTGTTCTCGTTTTTATATATTTCTTCTGAATCCTAGAGGGTTTGAGCTGTTTAGTGGAATACTTGTAACTATAATTTAGAAGATAAATTAGTAATCTCCATTTAATTCCAACTACCTTTGCTTATCTTCGACAGATACGCGTATTTCGTCTACAATGTGCAGACTTCTTCAGTGTCTCGTACTCGAGTCGAGTTATTAGTACACTGAAGAAGTCTGCACATTGTAGACAAAATACGCGTATCTGTCGAAGATAAGCAAAGGTAGTTGGAATTAAATGGAGATTACTAATTTTTCTTCTAAATTATAGTATTTCTTCTGCTTTCTTTTTAATTTTATCCCTATCTTGTGCTAACTCTCTCCAATCTTCTTCGTTCATTTCTTTTGAAATCTTGTACCAATGATTTTTTCCATGTCTAACTGCGACCATGCTTTTTCTTTTCATCGTCATTTAGTAGATGTCCATCTACCCTTCTTTGAATATGTCCGAAATAACTAATCCTATTTACCTTTACTCTTCGGTTTATCATTTTACCTTTGAGTTCTGTACGAACATTGAATTTACCATTGTCCCCTTTGTACACTTCCTTGTATCTTCCTAACTATTCTCTGCTTCTCTTTGTCAGCGTGGATGTTTTTGTACCGTACAGCATTGATGGTGCTATGACTGTATTATATATTAGTTTACCTACTTCCCACGCTGGTTTAAATTTCTTGCAAAACTCTACTACCATTTTTGACACCTTTGCAGCATTCACACATCTTTGTTTCGTCGTTGCAGGCCTGTTTAATGTGTTGGTCAGCCATGTTCCTAAATATGTTCCTATACTGCTCATTGCAGTTTCAATTTCCTATTTTCTATTATTTAACTCTATAATATCTGGAGCCTTTGATTTGGAATTTGGAGCCCTGATCAAAATTTGGCTCTTTTAATTATTGATTTTCAATCCCACCTCACTAAGGCTTTCGTCCAGCAATCTTAGAATTTGTTGTAGCTCATCTTCATTTTTGGCTATAATCAGTATGTCATCCGCAAAAAGTAATATTAAAGGTAGATTCAAAGATCCGGTATCCATCATGTTTAGCTCTGTAATCTGTTCTTTAATTTTCCTAGAACATCTCGCATAACAATATTAAACAAAAAAAATTGAAAGTGGGCATCCCTGTTTGACACCCTTTCCTCTTTTGTATTCAGATGTATATTGATTCTGCCATCTAACTGTCATCTTTTCTTTCCTAATACACTGTAGAACCCTGTCGATAATATGAGATGGAACATTGCGCTTAGCTAAAATATTCCGCAACTGATGTAAACTAACATTGTCAAATGCTTTCCTTATATCTAGTTCTGCTACATATAGAGATCTCCCTGCATTCCAGTGTTCATATAAAATCCTTCTTGTCACAAACGTTTGATCGTCTGTTGATCTTACTTCCGTAAATGCCACTTTGTTGATATCCGGATCGCCGGTGAACTTCCCAAGTCGATTTTTAAGCCACTTGGCGTATGGCTTATAACCGACATTCCATAAATTTATTCTTCTGTAGTCCTGTACACCTTTTTTTCCCTACTGTTTTGGTATTGGAACTTGAATTGTTTCATTCATCATCACAGCTAGCTCATTTTTACCCTCTTTCACACTTCCGTCAGTTCTTTCTGTGTTTCCGCATTTGCGTATTTTATGTGTTCTTTTCTGATACAATCGGAACCTGCTGATTTCCCATTGCTGTTGAATAATCTGTAACATCTCTTCTTCCTTTGGCGTTTCTGTCAATGGGCACGCATCCTGCTCCTCCTTTAGTTTAATCTCCGGTCCCTAACTTTCCTTCATGGCTTTCTCTCACTGCTTCATGGGTATATATCTGTTTCTAACTTTTTTCCCGTCTTAAGAAACCTTTCAGAACCTGATAAGTTTTTTTGATTCTAACCGCTACATCAAAGTCGTTAAGGTTTTTATAGAAGTTTTTTTCATTTGCTTTTCGTTGTGATCCCTCACTGCTGTTTGAAATTCTACTCTCCTGTCTCTTAATTTCCATTTGTATGGTTGTATATATTGGTGTTTATTCACTAGCTGAACTGCTCTTTTTAGTCTGTTCATTGCCTTATTTCTGAAAGGTGCTAGCGGTGCTCTTGATGATCTTAAAACTGCGTCAGCAGCTTGTCTCATTTTCCTTGTTGTTGATTCGAATTCTTCATCAATACTTAATTCTTTATTCTTAGGTTTGTTATATTTAATTAACGCTGCTTGATATTTCTTCTTTATAATATCATATTTCAAGGCCGAAGCAACTATCTTTTTGTGCATTTTCTCTAACTCTTGTTCTTATTCCTGTAATAATCATGTTGTGATCCGTTTCTATTGTCGTCCAATATCCTTTATTGAATCTTATTTCAATGTTCCCTTCACTTGGTTTCAATACGTGGTCAATTTGACTTTTTTTTGTGCCACATTTCCACGTTGTTTCTGTGTTTACCCCTAATATCGATGACATATTCATTAGCCTGTGAATGATTAGGAACATTTTAAATTCATTTCTGAAATTGTTACTCTAACTATATCTCAGTTTACTTCAAACACATTCCTGGTCTTCTTCTGTGACTGAATCTTTTCCTATTTGTGCGTTCCAATCTCCTACTAGTATCATTTGAATCACCTACGGTAGGAATTTATAGCTTTTAAGTTTGAGTTTCAGCAATGCCACAAATGAAAACTTGATAAATGTACGAAAATAAAGAAAAACAAATAAATTTGAATTTTCTGATAACCCTTGTTTGCTACTGGACCCATAAATGATAATTGATGCCTGTTTAATAGGAATTGAATGATTATAAACAATGATAGTTTGATGTTATGTTTATGTTAGTGTCGCCAGGCATAAGGTCACGGTTAAGTCATAAGGAATCAGCCAGGAAAGAAGAAGACGCTGCGCTCAAAGAATTAAAAGTCATCATCTTGTATTCTAAAATGGAGTAAGACATCGTTTTCCAGCCTTAATTGGTCATTTCCGATCCAAAAATATTCATTTTGCCGAGTTTTTAACAGTAATTCTCAGTTTGTTCTAAACCCGGAGGCTGCCATCTTGGATTCTTAAATAGAGTCTGGAATTGGCTAACGGCCTTCAGGTGGCCATCTGAACAACTTTGTCGAAGATGAAGTTCTTCTAAATGGCCATGATCTCTAGATACAGCTAGTTAAAGATGTTCATACGTACAATAGCGAAGCGTAGTGAGCCAATTCTGGACTTCTATCCACCAACCAGACCAGAATCACTGAGCAACTTTGCTGAAGACAGTAACTCTCCTTATGGTCAAGAACATTGAGATATACCATGTTGGAACCATTTAAAAAAAACACTAATTTTAGTGCTTCTTCATGCGATTAACCTGCCATCTGGTAGTAAATCCAATCATCCATCGCCAATCATAGCAACTCTGTTGTGTATAACAGCGTTATCAGTTGATTTGCAGCAGCCATGGCGAAAACAATCAACTAGGTACGTTCGATGGTTTGTTTGTACTGCCAGCTTCACCCAAGGTGAAGATGTTGGCCATTGCGAGACAGTTTGTGTCCATCGGATATAGCCAATTCGGCATTCATAACAACCACTCCCATCTGGAAAAAGGCGAACACGTCGAACACAAGCCTGGTTCCGCAAGCAACGACCTTGACGTTCATTATAATCTGAATAGGAAGACCTAGGAGACGAAGCCTCATCGTTCCGCGCTTTGGGCTAAAATGTTCGTAAAACCGGCCAAACAGTGAAGAAGTACCTAGCATAAAGATGATCATCTTGCAGGAAATCACCCTGAAAGTGCTGGTGAAAATCATCTTTTCGACTAAGCGTGGTCATAAGGGATACCGAGACCTATATGACACTAAACGAAAATGATTGGCAGTAGACCGGATACTTCACTGCTCTCACCAATGCGGTAAGCGTTGACGTCAACCATATCTCCCACACCAGTTCCCGAGGAAGGTCCTTCTGTGGCTGACGAGCGTTTTTTCCTACAGATGTTGCGGGGCCTGTCGGATGTTACCGCCTTCATCAAGAAGTATCTTGCGAAGGTTGGCCCGTTGCGCCAAAAGATCACTGGATGAGGTAGGCCAGCTGAAGATAACCGTTGCACCTAAATCCACCAACCCACTCAAAGTCCCCAGCTGCATCTTATTAAAAAAAGGAGAGGAAGACGCCAGGAAGACGACTCAACCAGCTGGACCCTACATATCACACTCATTAACACATGAGCCGGAACCAATGGCTTTACTTACCATCCGAAAGATTTTTTCGGCTCAGAAAAATCCCACCTTCCTCGACTTGGATTGAACCCAGACCAACTGGGTTTCAAGTAGCCTAATCACGCTTACCACGACACCGCCGGAGCCCGCTCCAATAACTTCGTGGCCAAAAAGAGGAGCAGATGATCGCCAAAGCCATGGAAGACCTCAAGAACATGCCGACATTCATCTTTTCATCAGCCATGTCTAAAGTTCCTGCCAGCTGCCGGAAGACAGTCATCGACGTTTGCCTTCGCCAACGAGATTTTTATACTTAAACAGGGTGTCTGAAAATCATCCGCACAGACTTTGTCGGCATGCCTTAACGCAACCAAGTGGATTAAACTAAGCATACGTGCATGGTTTGACAACTTGACTCATTGCCTTTAAACGCAGTAAGTTTGGTACAGTAGTGATTTCTAACTCATTGAAAATTAAACCGGATGTGTTGAAATGGAAAAAACTGTTTAAGTGATTGCAAAGACCCTGTATATGGCCTACTCTACAATGAGTGACGCAATAAAACGATACCAACAGCTTGGACTGCTACATAGATGACCACGTAGGGAAAGGAAAAGAGCGTGCGAACTCCACAATTGCGCGAGATTATCCGGCGACGAATCAAGCGAAATTCTTCAATTTTCATATGAAAGTTGGCGAAATCACTGAAAATTTCAAAATCTTTCGTTGGTGGTCGTTAGTCAATTGCCATTTTGAAATCCAAGATGGTGGCTTGTGGTTTAAAATAAAAACTGGGAATAACGACAAAATGGAAATTGTTGGTTCGGGAAGGGAAATCAAGATGGTGGCTTCTTTTTCGGAAATAGTGAGATATACTGTCAAATACCCTGCAATGTGGATATTTTTTGATACAAGAACGGCGTATAAAGGCTGGAAATCGATGTCCGACCCCATTTTGGAATCCAAGATGGCGGCTTCTGATATCTTAAAAAGGGAAAATACTGTGAAACACCCTGCAATATGCATATTTTTGGAACGCAGGCGGCGTCGTTATGCCGGAAATCGACGTCCAACGCCTTCTGAATACCAGAAAAATGACTTTAGTTCCATTAACAGTGGGAAATACAGTCAAAAAGCCTGCAATATGGATACCGTTGGATTAAACACGGCATATAAAGACGGTAAACCGATGCACAGTGGATAAAAATGGATCCAAGAGTCCTGAGTAAGAGTCCTGAAAAATACCGTATCTTATGAGGAAAAATGCGGGAAATTCAATGGTGTTGGTCTTATTTAGAGGTGACCACACTAAGTGTCTTATTTAACCCATTTCTCTCCTAATTTTGGATGCAAACTAGAATTATTACCCGAAAACTAAACTGGAGGCGACAATATTGAATCCAAATGCACTGTAAATTAGCAGAAAAAGCTAAGGAGCTGAATGGAAAAAAAATACTCGGATCGGATGTCAGGAAGTGGTCCATTTTACCCGATTTCCCCTCACGCATGCATAAACTCATATACCATGCGGTTCTGAAGATTGGCGCCAGTTACATTACTTTCTTTTGCACTTTATTTATGTAAAGATATTCTGTAATTGAACTACGATGGTTTCGTTTAGGGTTGACGTCTGGAAATTGTCCATTTTACCCGATAAACTCATATACCATAGTTTTACTGTCACTCACACTGTACTTCTGTTCAACTATGTGAAACAACTACCATCTCCATCTGTACACAAGTATAAACATCTCCAAGACCACATCAACAAACTGGTCAACCATCATCATTATGAATATATTTAAAACCTGTAAACAATTTTACCTCAGGTCCTTTAAAACATTATTTTGAAACTATCTGTCAAATAAATGAAATTGATTTGGAATGCTTTTATAGCACTTTTAATAATACATATTTAATTTTTCAATAGCCTTACTCCATGAACTTATTCGATGAGCAGTTTGTAAGGAAGTGCCACAATCGGTGCAAGCATGCTCGTCCTTTCCTTGCACGGAAAACTTCACCTGAAGACAACCTTTTGGATATTATAGGGCAGATTTGGCATCTGCAAACTCCAAGTGCTTATCCCGAAATCGATCTACCGAGGATGTCTTTTCTAAGCAGCTGGGACATTACTACGTGAATAATAAAACGACCGTGGGTGATGCTGACGACAGTTTTACAGGTCCTGGTGGAAAAGAAGACAATGATATGTTATAAATGTTTAGAGCAAACGTTTGCAGTCGATGTTCATTTCCATTAATTGTTTTTATTTTATGTATACTGTATCCTATTGATGAGCTGAAATATCTTCGAACAAATCTAGTGTTAAAATGACAATCTTTCAAACCGCATGAAATATGAGTTTATCAAGTATGAGTGAAACCGGGTAAAATGGACCCTTTCTTAATGCCAACCATAAACGAAACCATCACCACTCGATTCTCCAGAAATTTTTACATAAGTGCAAATGAGAGTAATTTGGCTAGCGCTAAGCTTCAGAACAGCATGGTGTATGAGTTCATCAAATTATGAGGTGAATTGGGGTAAAATGGACCATTTTCTGAGGTCAACTTTAAACGAAACCATTACCATTCGATTTGCGTACGTTTCTATATTATTACAGTGCAAGGGAGAGCAATATTACTAGCGCCGATCTTCAAACCCGCATGTTGATGCATGTATGAGGGGAAATCGGGTAACATGGACCACTTTCAGAATTCCGATCAAATTAAAAAAAATCAAATTCAATTTTCAGCTTTTACGCAAATTTACAGTGCATTTCGCTTCAATATAGTAGCACCCAGTTTTGATTTTGAGGAATAATTCTAGTTTGCGTCCAAAATGAGGGGAGAAGTGGGCAAAATTGGACACTTACTATGGTCAACTCTAGATGAGATCAGCACCATTCGATTCTCCACATTTTTTCTATAGGATAAGCTATATTCATGGCTCCTACCCTGCACAGTCTAAATTCATGGGATTTTGGATCCATTTTTTGCCACTGTGCGATGTTTGACACCATTCTCGAATCCAATATGGTTGCTTATGTTGCATAAATATATAAGCGTATGTAGGATGAAAATCAATATCCGATGCAATTTTGGAATCCAATGCCTTCTGGCTTCAGTTAGTTTTTGAACCGTAAACCACGTATAAACACTGGATGTGGATGTCTAAATAAGAAGTAAATGAGAATATTAAGAGGGTGGAACGGTCAAAAATTTGTCAAACATGATTAATTGCACTCTGATTAGTTTATAATATAAATGACCAATCTTTATTTCTTTTTGATGTTCATCGTCTAAAAAACACAGGAAAATTATTTGATTAGGCTTCCTATTTTCAAATGTGAATTGTCGGGCTTTATGTTTCACACCTTCCATCAAGTTTTGTACCGCTGTTAGATCCACCTTTTTTGAACTGTTTTTTTTTTTTAATTTTCGCAGCTCCGGTGAGTTAGGATGGTTTTTCTCCTTGGGTACGATTTGCATACTATTGGCGGTTGAGCCATTTGTTGCCGTAGTGGCAAGAAACGAGGTCTGAACAAAACAGCACGGAACAACTATGTTTCTTTAAGAAAGGCAAATAGCGTTTTGGCAGGCATTTCTTTATAAATATCTTGGTGTATGGATTGTCATGTTTTCCCAAGCCAACCCCCCCCCCTCCCACCTACCGCGTGACATAATTAATGGACCTTCCCTTATCATCTCAATTTGGTGTCTCTGTAACCTTATCTGCTGACAATCCGTCTCGTATCTTTGCTCTTTGCCCTGTTGTGTTGGACTTGCCCAATTTTTTTCCGATATCTCTGATGGAAAGGTTGGGATTGCGTTTGAAAATGCTGGCCGCTATTCTTCCAGTCGGTTTAGGTTTATCCTGATCCCAGCTTCCTGGCAGTCGTCAGACATTCTCCCAACACTTTTAGAACACACTCGCCACGGTTGATTTGGCAATATTATGATTTTGCCAATGCGGTGTGGTTAAAATATTTGATTGGGCTTATGCGCGTGCAACGTTTTAATATGCTGCTCTTCTTGTTTCGACGCCATTTTTACAACTGAATAGTAAATGGCAAAAACAAAATAGAGTGAACATTCCGTACGCATACACCTACAAAGGGATGTTCAAGTTTTAAATGTACGATTAAACAAACTACGTCATATTTGATTCCACCAAGTTTTGACCGTTCCATCCCTTATACATACGTACATCAGACTTAAGGCTGACGCAAGTAGCATTGGACTTGTCCTTAATGAAAGGAACAAGTAAACCACGTTAGCGTCCCATTCCGAGTCCCGATCGACGATGGTGAAATCGAGTGCATAGACAATTCTAAGCTCATTGGCGACCGCCAATAACGACACACGCAGACAGATACAGAGATGCAGTATGGCTGAAACACATGCCTACTTTAGACACCAAAGTAGGCATACAATCAAAGTTCACTGCACTACAACATTGATTCGATCGGTAGTCCTCTACAGCCACGATATCTGGACGGTGCCCTACGTGTCTTTGGAATGCACCTTGCGCACGATCTACGGTAGACTGCAGATGGAAGACGGAACGTGTAGAAGACGAATGCAGCACGATTCGCATGAGTATCTCAGCGGAAATCGGTTGACTATGATTGGTTGAACACGTCGATAGGTTGTCGGACGATAGTCCGTTGAAAATGGATCTTGAAAACGAACCTGCTGGTACAAGAAGAATAGGCGCGCCAGTGGAAAGCGAGGTTCGA